>JACJUY010002684.1:15711-41743 GCA_014220935.1 Platorchestia sp. MABIK
AAACCTAGTTGAAGTTTCGTCCAAACCTAGTTGAAGTTTCGTCCAAACCTAGTTGAAGTTTCGTCCAAACCTAGTTGAAGTTTCGTTCAAACCTTGTTCGATTGTTTTGGTCCACTTTTGGAACCCAGTTGCTATTAGAGCTGGTCTACATTACGTTGTAATACGATTAGAAACACTTATCTATGGAAAGGATTTCATTTCGTTTTTTTTAACAATATAGTTAACAGAGCAAAAGCAGTTTTATAATTCATAATCAAAAACTTTATTGTCAAAATTGTTATATGATTAGATATATTAATGAATAATTTTATTATTACACCTATGTAGGGCTTATAGTGGTTTTATTTTAATATAATTTTAAAAGTATCGGTATCGGTAGTAGTATCGGTCAAAGTATCGGTATTTCCAAGTATCGGAGTATCGGTATCGGCCAAAAATGGGTATCGGCCAAAAAAATGGTATCGGTACATCACTATTTTTGACTTATGGTATTGATGACAATATCAGCCCACTTGAAACAATCCATTCATATTGAAGCTTACAGAATGTTCCAACTGTGCAAATCATGACCTGAGGCTGGGCTTTCAAATACTCTTATGTTGCTGTAGCAGTACAGCAGGTAGCAAAAGTTATTTTTGACTTAGCAATACTGTTTATTTATCTGGTCAAATTCCTCACATTAAAAGAAAGAAAAACTTAAAAGGGGGAATTCAAGTCTGAAGAAACAACACATAGCTTAGGCAAGTCGACCAAAAAACTTTTATCACTTGCTGTATCATTACAATGACGTAAATTGTCAACTATTTTGAAATCTACGCCCATTTTTTTGGCAGATGAGTGCAAGTTGCTATGAGCTGTCTCATTGTCTCAATTCCAAAATAGAGAATATGCCTAAAAATATGTACACAAACTCTATAATCATTTTCAACACAAATCAATATCCCTGTAAGACTCAATACAGAATGCTAAAAATGTTTACATAAAATATCATCTTAATATGTTAATTACAGGGCAAAAAGAGGATTTGACTACAGCATCTTGACTTGCTAACTCAAAATGCAACCAAGCATTTAATGCCATGAGGTCCTTATTCCACAAGTATTGGCTTTGTGTGTCTTGCCAAGCAACTGTTTGAACCTAGTTTTTCCTGGTTTACACACATTTGAATGAATATCAAATACACAGATTTTATGTAGCCATTATGTTTGGCAACTTTTCAGCATCTAGCTCCTAGCTCTACATGTGCTGTTTATCATAATATCATTTACTCTAGTTTTTAGTTACATTTAACACCTAAGAACATTACGTGCTCTGAGTACATCCACCATAGTAAATTTTGATGAAAGCATCCAGCTATCACAAATGCAAACTTTATACACTTCCTAACAAATCAATATTATCATATAAATGCTCAAAACCATGAATAGGAAATACAAGCCAATATTTACGAGCTGATCATGGATAGGAGCTACTTTCACATTATCATTTTTGAGATAATCATGGATAGAAGCTACTTTCACATTATCATTTTTGAGCTAATCATGGATAGAAGCTACTTTTACATTTTCATTTTTGAGCTAATCATGGATAGAAGCTACTTTTACATTTTCATTTTTGAGCTAGTCATGGATAGAAGCTACTTTCACATTATCATTTTTGAGTTAATCATTGACGGGAGCTAATAAAAATAAGATTTTTGAGCTAGAGAAACTCACCACACTTCCAATTTGAACTTTCTCTCCAGTCTTCCTGACTTCAATGCAGTTCTCCACCACCAAGTTGAGGAAGGGATCAAAACCACGGAGAACTCCCTCCACAATGCGCCCGCCGTTGAGCTTGGCCTTGACCTGCTTGTCCATGTACCTGTTCAAATAAATCCATTAGCACATTCTGGAGACCTTTTGAAACAAAATCTAATTGACACGCAAAGACAAATGTAAGACGGTGCAAAAAGAATGCCAGGATTTGACTTGCATAGTATCAGTAGTTAGGGCCAATTAGACTAGTTATCAATATGGCTTATAAATAGTACAATATAAGCCAATTATTTGAGTTTGAAATAAATGTATCATTTTGTACCACCCTCAATATAAATCTGAAAATAATTCACTGACTTAGGAGAGTAAACAGATCATTAGTTTATTATAAAGCAGCAAAAAACATAGCCCAATTCAACAGAAATTGTGAAATATCTAGAAATAATGGTAAATTAATTCAGAATCATTTATTCTTAAATATCTAGAGATAACTCTAAATCAATTCATAATTTATAAAAATCAAGTATTGATAAATATATTTACTGGTTATAATTCTGCAATCTATAAAGTTCATTATCAGCAATGGGAAAACAAAAATATCTATACCAAGTGACAAGATTAAAAATGTAGAGAAGTCCTTGCATTTTTTATTTAATTTTTCTTTAAATGATTCATACAAATTTCCATTGTTTTTGCAGCACTGATGATAGAATCTATAACTTTCTGAACATTTGCCCGTGACTTTGTTAACTATTTTTTCGGTATTTGTGAAGGAGAGGACAATAATCGATTTTCCAATTTTTGCCGCCTAAACATAGTTAATTAGATCTAAATAAACAACTTTTTTCTATGCACTTTTTGAGGAAAATGAGTATTTAACGAGTTATAGCGGTATGTTAATTTTCATCTTCGACGACAAATGCGCAAGAATAAACAGCTACTAATCAATTTTTTAATTTTTGTTGCTTGAATCACTATAATAACATCGAAATAAACTACTTTTCTTCTATACACTTTTTGCAGTAAATGAGAATTTTGCGAGTTGGAGCGGTAGGTTTAGTTGTTGCACGATTGAGCTGTTGAGTACATTTGGGTACTTCGTAATTTATTATTTGCCAACCCCGCAAAGCCTGAACCCACTTCTAGGATCTATTAGTTAATAACACAATAGAAATTATCACCCAAAAATAATGAGTTATAGAGGTATGTTAACTTTTTTCTTAGATGGCAGGAATGCGCTCGATCATTCGAGCGTGTTGGAAGGGAGAGTCCATTGTTGTGTTGCCATTCGACGCGCTCGTTGAATTACTTCCCGCTTCAAACACTAGAGTTGCGGTAACTAATTTACCGCTATAACTCGTTAAATACTCATTTGCCCCCTAAAGTGCATAGAAGGAAAATTGTTTATTTTGATCTAATTAACTAAGTTAAGGCAGCAAAAAAGTGGAAATTTGATTATTGTCCTCTCCTTCACATTTTCCATTTTTTTCTTTTATTGAAGGAAAAATTGCCTGAAAGTTGTCAAATTATGTCATACAAACATCTACCAGCAAGTATATCATCCTTTTAGCCATATTTATATAATCCAAATGGTATAAAGCCTACAAAATTTTTATCCTAAAAGGCAAAAAGTAAAAAAATAATTGTATTTTGCCGAGAGGAAAAGTTACCCTACGTGTTACTCTTTGTCAATTTACATTAAAATGCCTGCAAAACATAAGACGGCTAAGAGAAGAACACAGATCTAATGCCCAACATTTACTGTTCTAAAGAAACTAAAATTCTGAAACTTTATGCTTTTATATATCAAACGAGTAGCGAAGCCTTTGTTGTTTGTTTTGCAAAACCATTAACTCACACATTTTAAATTATGCATCAACAAATTAGAAAAGGACAGAGCAGCCATAGGGCTAGAACTGAGGTACCTTGGTGATGTGCAGACACTGCCTTATTCAAATAGGAACAGTTTTCAAAACCAAAAATTCCCTTATTATTAAAAAATAAATCCTTCAATACCAAAGATGTTATTGAGTCTGCAGTGTTTAATAACTACATAAATTAATGCATGATCAACTAGGAGGCACACAGGTCCAACATTTTTGATCATTTACGATAGCTGCCTAAACTACAATTTGAACTAAGATTAAGGACACCTGAGTAAAAACATGCAAATTCACGTAGCTCATTATAAAAATTAACTAAACCCATTAATAAACAGCCTAAATTACTCCAAGGAAAAACTGAAGCATAATACCCCACTCGACCCAGGTGTCTGAAATGGGTACCGGTCTTCGACCGGGGGAAAGCGTCATGGCGTCCTGGTGTTAGTTATAAGGCATTTGAAAAACCAATGTAAAAAGTAATATGTATCATGCTTCAATTGGAAATAAAGCATCCGTAGATGCCGATGTTTTTTTTTTTTTTTAATACCTCAGTCAACCCAGGTGTCGGAAATAGGGTACCGACTTTACAAGGGAAACCCCAATGGTGTCCTAGTGTTAGTAATAAGGCATTTGAAAAACCAATATAAAAGATAAAATTTATCAGGCTTGATTAGAAATAAAGCATCCTTAGATGCCGATGTTTGTTCGTAAATAACCACAATAGGAACAACTCCTCAGAATGCTACCACACGTTAAATAAACAAAAAATTCCGTTAGAATAATTGTAAGTAAAGCTTTTTGCAAGATATTCTTGTACTCACTTCTTCAACTCCGGAGGATGAGCTTTGCTACTCATTTTGATAAATTAGTTTATTTCAAACCGAAACGTTTTTACTGATTCAAGCGTGCGCGCACCAGCGAATGACTACCGCTTTCCGAAATATTGACAGATGTGCGGTAAGTTCTCTATTTTGTGAACTATTGATTCGATATTTCGCTAAAGTCGATTTTACTGAAATTTACACACACAGATTTACACATTTACACAATTTTTCGCTTTCAAGTCTCAAAAATAGTGAAATTATATAAATTCTATTAATTTATCTTACCAAAACATCTCCAACACACAAACTTTATGAATGAGTTTTGATAATTAAATGCTCGAGAAAAAAATTCTTTCGAAATGTGCCAAAATTTTAATTATCACATCCCCAAGCTAATCAAAGCATCTAAAGTAAGATATCTCTCTGAAAAATTTACTCAACTCACGTGCAACTTAAAGAGATGAGAAGTATTCACGTAGAAGTAAACAAACACTTCTCATAAAGGTTGGCAACGACAAAAAATGACAGACTGATAAATGGAATTTAAGGGCTAAATACTGAATAGGTATTTAATTTTCACTGGCCGTATCAATTATGCATGCACAAAACTATCCAAATCTGGAGGAATTTTGGACAAAAGATACCTCATCCTGTCAAAAGATCCACTAAAAATCCTTGACAGCTCTTGATTAATCCGTTATTCTAACTTGGAAGAAAAGCCTTGCATGGCACACGCAAAACTAAAAATTAGGAAGTATTTCTGTGAAAAAAACTATTAAAGCAATCTCCAACTTGGAATACAACGCCACACTAACGACTCAAATAAAAACCATGTAATCTAAAAGTGTTCGATTATTACCGATTTTCTCCTAGAAATTTTGTGCTCAAAATTCTGAAATAAAGCTAAAAATCTGAACTTTGAAGGTGTAAATAAACGATAAGCGATCAAACTTACCATCATGATTACATTCCTTTCATTATTTGTGATATTCTCCCCCTCCCCTGTATTCAAAAGCAGATTTGAACTCTTTCAGATTACAAATTTTCAACCAAGTGAATGATGAACAAACATTGAAGGAAATGTAAAGCGAATTAAGAAAAACAAACAAGGTTTCATCTCGGATCATTATTCTCCACTTTTAATAATGTACGGGGTGAAACTCTTATCATAGAGCCACCAATATGAACAAATATGTAAATATTAGCACGCAAGTCAATGAGTAGGCGTGTGTGTACATTACACGTGTGCATAAAATACTCCTGGTGAAAGAATTGCCCAGGCTGTAAAACTTTATTTATATCTAGTTTAGCACTAACATACTCTGTCTCATACGCTGAAGTTATCCTAAGTTCTGTACGTACGAATATTAAGTTACTAATTTCTTCTGCATTCGTACTTCTCCTGACAGCATGTCATGGATGCCTCGTAACTTAAGGGCCGTTTACACTAGGGGACATTTTGGCCGTGAGGCGCGACACGTGTATACGATGCTCACCACTGAGGCTCATATTTGTGTGTGTGTTTACGAAGTTCCCTATTCGCTCTGATCGAATTTGTGAGGCGCGACACTCAAGAGCCTCGTAACTACCGTGGCGAATAGGTAACTTCGTAAGTTCGTATACACACACACACACAAATATGAGCCTCAGTGGTGAGCCTCGTATACACGTGTCGCACCTCACGGCTAAAATGACCCCTAGTGTCAACGGCCCTTCATTTAGCCCACAAGGCTAATATCGTTGATGTGTATATCAAGGGTCTTAATTTATAACATTTTGAAACCGAATCTGATACATTCCATGTGTCAAATTTATTTGAGAGAAACTGTTTTTCTTTTTTCTTTCTGTTAGATATTAAGTGTGTTCTTGGGTGTTCTCCGCAACAATTCAGATGCGTGCAATAAATAAACCTCTCAATAATTTCAAAATAATAATTTTTTAAACATCTTCATTTCACACAATCCATTTTTTGTTCCTCATCATGGCACAATAACAAAAACGTAAGGTGTTAATGTGGGTGGTAATCAGGAGTTGAACTCCCAGAATAAGTTGCTCCTCGTTCACAACTGCTGTATTAGATGATCAGTGCATTTCCAAAGGCATCATAAAATATTCAATACTTTCGTCTCATAACAATATCAATATTGACTCATATATTAGACAATATGATATGTGACGCAGAAATTCGTAACGTATCATTAAACGCTAATAAGCAATTTTGTGTTATTTAGGTTTCCGAAGAAAAATAATACAAAGCTTTTATTACTGCATAAAATTAAAGTAAATTTTGTGTGTGCGCTTATTGTAATTTCTGCAATAATTTTCTTGGATTTCAAATAGAAATACAACACTAATTATGTGCCATGAAATTGTGAATAATTTCAACGCGTAAGTTTCACATTACTTTATGTTATTCGATAACTTTTTAAATTTTTTCCGCTCTTCTAAAAAAAGCATGGATTGATCAGTTTAATATTCGTTAAACATTGTGTTTTAACAGTGTTTATTACATGAGATCAATTTGATTTAAATGGGCCTCCTACAATAATTATGTTAGAAGATCGGTAGTAGTTTCAATGTTTAGATCGGTAGTAGTTTCAATGTTTTTGGTCTGATACAATTTTTTATGAAGTTTATCAGGGTAACAGTTCATATCTTTATTACATTGACTGAAATAGTTCATTCTAACCACCAATGAGTGTGAGCATTTAAATGTTATATATAACATATATACCATATAAACAAAGCGATATACATATTGTGCGTGGGCAAATTGCTACATAAATCTCAGATTCGAGTTCTCGAAGTCGTGTTTTCAAGTAACTCTTAAACAAGGCAATGCAATCTCCCAAAGGCGAACGTACTTTACCCGAAAAAAATTACAATTGACTCACTGTGCGAATTCATAACTCGTCAGAATTCTGCGGCGATGAATCTTTCTCTCTTTTGACTTTCGTCCTGTTTCACCACCGGCACTCTTTTTTTCTTCATTCATGGTGCCCTTTTCGTTTGTTTTCACGCTACATTTCACACCATTACCATCCGAGATATGAAGTGAAGACACAACCGTGGCTATTGCATTGTCGGTATCAGTAAGTTCATGCAATGACTTCTCAGTGTGCTGCATTTTTATCGGTGCCTCTGCAGCGGCAGATGTTGAGTGTATTTCAGCTCGCGCACTCATTTTGTTAAGTATATTTAAAATATTAAAATTATTGCTTTAAAGAATAAATATACAAATTTTAATGGCGCAATCAACAGTTATTTTGGCATTAAAAGTTATGTTCTATCAGAGTCTCTCAAATGAAATTAGCACACCTCGCAATTCCCGTCTTACGCAAGTAAAGCCTAAATGAGTTGGTGTCTTCTTTTCCAGTGTAGAGGTTCAGTTTTACTATCTTACACTCTCACGACGTCTTTTCTGACCCTCTAAATGAAGCGGTCAAGAAGGAATCGATGTCGAAAATTGTCGGACTTTCGTTTTAAGCACTAAGAAACACTCTAGATAGTTTAAATACTGCACACAAGCCTGAATTCACACAACGATATCGATAGTCACTCTACAGCGCAGCCTGATCACACTCGTGGAGTAGACACGAATGATCTTATGCGTTGTTTAAAGTCCCGTGTCTCTCTGCGGAGGCTAAAAATTTGCTGAGTAGGCACTCCGTGGTGGGCACACACTTTCTGCTGGTTAGTGGCAACACTGAAGGAATGAGGACGTGTGTACTCTTTTGAACTTACGAGTTGCTTGAACCATTTATAAAACTAAGTTATAGGATAACAACATTCATTTCCCTCACTAAACTTACTCGCCGTCGCGTTGCGCCGGTAACAAAGCAAAAAACAGGCTTTCTTTAGTTGAAGTAGGTTGAAAAATCGTGAGGATGATTTAAATGAAGTCGAAGTGGCCTCTACCCCTTTTTCTATTTCTCTTCTGCGTGAGGGTAAAATGACACTGTTGGGTTCAAATTTAAATCTAATTCTTGGCTGACTTCGATACAGAAGGCACATGATCCCTAATGTTCATAACTCTGGGTATATCGTGATTTTGGACGCTCTTTTTTGTGTTTAAAACATGTTTTCATGTCGACAAACATAATGCTTGCGATGCAAAATGATGTACTTGTTAGAGACCTTGTTAGATATCCCCATTTTAATACGTTTGGACTATTGACTAATATTAAAAAACAAGCATCTAAAGTGAAGACGAAAGCAGTCAACTCACTTTTCATAACGCAGACATATTTCATAAAAAATGTACCCCCTCGGGCGCCCAGGCACGTAAAGGTGGCTTCCAATGGCGCGCAAGACAAAAACTCATGGCCAGTGTCCAGTCAGCTGGTGGCAGTCGTGGTGTAAGGTGGATAGATCATGAGATCAAGCGCGATCCCTGAAGAAAGGGGATACTGATCAGTCTCATGGAAGAATACCTTGAATTCTTGCGATGCTTTAATTCCAATCGTAATATTGGTTTTGATATAAATATTCACAGTGTTCCGTTTTTTTCAGGGGACGCACAATATTTCCGTTTCACAGAAACGGAAAAAATGTTTGTCGCATCGAACAAAAAAATTTCAGTAGTGTTTTCGCAATGAAGTGTTTACTCGTCAGAAAATAATTTCATAACAAAATGGGATGTGATAATTTTGAACAAAGTGTCGCTCAGAGACTGGCACGAAGATAAGAAATTTGTATCAAATTATTCTTGTGTTATTAGAGACACTTTAATACTGCATTGACAATAAAAACATTTTTAATTCGGAGTAAGTCCTTTTCGGAAGAACAAGGACGCCTCGCCCGGATTTTTGCCAGCTGGCCGCCATGCGTCCTGTGAGTGTGATGTTTGAATTTAAATATGAGCTCTTTTTAGCAAATAATTAGTAAAGTCTTCTTAATTTTAAGATTTACTCTATTCACATGTAAATTCATTTTACACTCATATGTACATTGATGAGAGCATACGCTCATTTACTCCGGCAGTAATTTCCTTCAAAAATGAGTTCCTTTTAGTAAATAATTTGTTTAGTCTCATTTATTTTAAGATTTTGTTAATACACATGTGTACACTCATGTGTACACTCATTTGTACACTCATGTGTACACTCATGTGTACACTCATGTGTACACTCATGTACAGTAAATGGGGCGAAGTAAAACATTTAAGTTTGTGAGTGAGTGAGTAACATTTAGTGTAACAAAGTGACTAACATAGCACGGACATGTTATTGACCTGCTAATTTTAAATTGATCTACTGATGCTGGTAACGTGTGTTTGTTTTATTAATAATGTAAATGCAGGTAAGCTATAAAATGTTTCAATACATCCTTCTTGTGCATTTACTATTGTTTGCTTGGTTAAAAAAATCGACCTATTCTTTCGTCCGGATTGAGGAATTGTCGTTTAACTCTAATGTTACAACAAATTGTTACAACAATTAGCTGTTGTAACAATTGTTGTAGTTAAAACAAAATTTCAACTACAGTAATTATAGTTGTAGTTACATCAAAATTAAAATTGTTCATATTCTAGATTTCATTTGAATCGTTCATCTTCATCATAGCGATAGAGGGAAGGATGTTTTTTCTCATAACCTGCCACGAGTGAAAATTTTTTCGCTTCTAACAAAAAAAATGCGATATGCGTCAACTAAGT
Organism: Platorchestia sp. MABIK; assembly: GCA_014220935.1. Lineage (NCBI taxonomy): Eukaryota > Metazoa > Arthropoda > Malacostraca > Amphipoda > Talitridae > Platorchestia > Platorchestia sp. MABIK. The sequence continues at coordinate 25,832 of JACJUY010002684.1, forward strand.
ACGTCTGAGGTAAGCTCAAACTGTAGACACATAAATCACCAGCTGTTCTACCTCTCTGACATTTATTATTGATTACATAACTGATTACCACTTCCAGTGTGCTATTTTATTCATTATTGCTTTAAAGAAATCCAGTTGAGCAAAACGGATTTAGGAGAAAACAGGTTAAGGTAATGCCTCCTACATTAAAATCCATATATCGAGTTAGAGGAGGCATTGGTCACCGTGGCCGAGAGGCTAAGAACGCACGCCCTTCACGTGAAGGTGTCGGTAGTTCGAATCCCGGCAGTGCCGCCCCAATGATTCTCCCCGTTGGGAAAAGGGAGAACTCAGCCACAATTCCCCACTCTACCCAAGTGTCGGAAATGGGTACCGGCTTGACCGGGGGTAAGCGTCATGGCGTCCTGGTGTTAGTTATGAGGCTTTTGAAAAACCAATGTACAAGGTGATATGCATCAGGCTTTATTGGAATAAAGCATCCTTTCTTGATTATAACAGGTACTGATCCAATCTAACTTGAATATTTCGGTAATTCCTACGCTGGGGTATAACCACGAAATACAAATGAGTATGACGGTGCTGCCATAGCGTCAGGTCTACCACACTATTGCACACGATCTACCTCATGGTAGTACTATAGCGTGAGGTCTACCAAACTATAGCATGCGATCTACCTCTTGCTAGTACTATAGCGTGAGGTTATGTTCGGTTAATTATGGATGCGACTTATTTCCATGTATTTAATTTAGCGATAAACACCTAATCTGTACATCTCAAACTGCAACTGGGTGGGCGATATATGGCGGTAGGCCTCACGCTATACTGCAGGGCTTTTCAACCTTTCTATTGCCGTGTACCCCCTTAGCTTAGTGGCGTATCTTCATGTATCCCCAGCACAGTTAATGGTCTAAGAAACGATAAAATTACACTTAAAAATTAATAATTACATCTACTTATACTGTTTTATGTATATACATATTGAACATTTTACCATATTAAGTATGTTAAATGTACCCCCGGTTGAGAAGCCCTGCGCTATAGTAACACCAGTATAACTTGGGCAACCGCAATCGGCGCCGTAGCTCCGCCCTCTCCTCTCCCTCCACTCCCCTCCCAGGCCAGTCAGCTGCGCGCGGCCTTGACGTGAGTTCGTTGCAGCTCCCCGCCTTTTTTTTAATGACCTACAAATGCGCTCTTGGGTTCCCGTGTTTGTATGCGGCAGGACTTCGGTAAAAGTTCATGCATGCGCGCCACCGTGCAGCATTTCATCTCAGGAAGCGGGGATAAGTTCAAGTTTGTTTTTCCACATCAACGCGACTTTTGAAGAAGCAATAAAATGTAGAAAAAACGCAATGAACCACGGTGGACTGGAAATGTATAAGGATTTTTTTTTATCGTCGTTCAGCATGAGCTGTAAAGGAAGCTTGTAAGGGAAGGACATCAACTCGTCTCGTTCATAGGCTTTTCAAAACCCCATATGTGACATGCATCATTCATTATGAAAAGATTTCATGATGAAAATATTTTTAATGAGTTAAAATCACTGAAAAAAATTGCTGGACGAAACGTCTGAAATTTCACAAAAACAAGATTAATAAGAACTATTAATTCAGGATCAAATGAAACAGCGAGTGAAAAAAACCGTGAAATAATGATGCTTGACTCTATTTTGGTGAGCCTCAGGCCAAGTGTGTACGTTTGATGCTTGTAGATGTATTTTGATTCATACAAACAATTGACTGGCCCTATTTTATATAATTCTGACACCCATTAGTGTGTTCTGGCGTCCAGAAGTCCAGGTGACCGGGTATCCAAATATCCATGTTCCGTAACTGATCATATATGCAGAGATCGGAATTTTCGGACGGGGTATGCACATGTTAGAGATTGCGGAGTCTGGGGTTCCCATACATCGAGCACAATAATTATTATCATTTGTTCAATTCTTAATTTGCAACAAGCCCAATTTAGCCCTGGATTTTGATATACTCTGATTTTTAAGAGGTGGCGTCGGTAAATGCAAGGGACTCATTTGAGGTTCTCTTCAGCTGTATATGCAGTACATATGAACTTTCAGTTTTCATGCAATGAGTTAAAGAAAACATAGACATTTTCCATTTTATTTTGAATTATTATATTTTTAGCCCTATTTACAAAATAATTAGTAGAGATATATTTCTCTACTCTTTTTATAAATTTAGGACCTTGATATTAATAAATTTTAAAATCTAATAAGTTGTACGAAATTTCGTGTAGCTTTTCTTTAAAATACTCGGTTTTGCTTTTCTTTTCTTTCTTCTTTTCTTTTCATAAGCATAAAAATTAATTCTCGCGTCAGTACGTTCATGGTTCTCTCTCAGTCCTTCTGTGCCAAAAATTTCTTTTACTTACTTCCAAAGAAGCCGCTCAATGTAGCTATAAACGTTTTAAAATCGTAAACACGCGCTAATAATAATGATTGTAATAATAATAATCATTGGAGGTAGCTTCACTCGTTTCGCTCATTCCCTTATCCTTTTTTGGCTCCACAATTTTTCGTCAGAGAGCGACTTCGTTGAACATGTTCCCAAGAGTTTATTTGTGAATAAACTCTTATTTATAAGCGCATTGCGGGGAACATGCCCTTACCGCTCTGAATTACAGTTATGCGGCTGACCAATCGACAGTATGGTTACAATAAACGGTGCGATAACATAGAGCAGATCTTGTCCGACACTCTTGTATCCATGATGCTTCCGCTCACAGGGCATGGATGGAGAATTCAAATGCATTTTTCATTTGTATTAAAATTGGGTGTCGCTCCTTCCGCATCAACGTGAGCTGGTCAAAATTTGATGGTGGTGCACGTGCTTGCATTTCCCATAAAAAATGGGTTTCTCGCTTTTTTGCATCAACTTGAGCTGGCCAAAATTTGATGTTGTACACTCGCATCAAAAATGGATTTCGCTCCTTCTGCATCAGCGTGATGCTGACAACTCGCACACACGTAATCGTGTTTAATTAATGGCACAAGAATAACGTAGTATTGGACATTCGAAATAATCACGACAGCCACAGCAGGATCTGGGGCTGCACACTGAAAAGCATGATGCGAAAATTCTTTTCTTGATTTGGCCGTGCAACGCAGTACAATTATGGAGCCAGATTATTGAAACATTTAAATTTGGGAATTTCGTGAGCGTGAAATGTAGCCAAATGGATAAAAAAACTTTTGCTACCGGCGCGATATGTAGCCAAATCAACAGAAAAACCTTTGCTGCCAGCGCAATGTGTAGCCAAATCAAGATAAAAATATTCGCTGCCGGCGTGATGTGTAGCCCAGCCAATAGAAAAACTTTCGAGGCCGGCTGCCCATAAATCATTCTAAAATGCGACCCTGGAGGCGGCGTGACGCTGGCGTCCTTTGGTTCGCTCTCGCCTGACCCCCTGCAACCTGTACTGGACCCCACATCCTCCCCCACCCCGTGCCTCTCCTGCGTGCGTGAACTTTATTGAGGCGGTTGACCTCTTCCATGAGAGGTGCTCAAGCAACATTGATGCAGGTTGCCATGTAGGTCGCAGGGGCAAACATCTCGCAAATATTTCTCGGTCACAAGCGTAGGTTTCTTGATTATCGAAGGCGAATATCGATAATCGTAGGTTAATATAGCAGGCGAAAGAGCGTCATTTCTGTGTCGTATTTATTAGCCTGACAACATCTCGCAAATAATTTTCGGTCACTCGGTCAGTTTCTTGATAGAGAATATCGAAATCGTATTTTTGTGTCGTTTTATTGGCAAGACATCAATCGCAGGGGCGTAAACAAGATCTCTTGAATATATGTATCGCGGTCGCTAGCCTCGGTTTTATGATAAAGAAAATCGAAGGCAAAAGAGCACTTCTGTGCTGTATTTATTGGCCAGACAACATTCAAGAGCTGTTACAACGAAAGAACGTCGCTTGAGAGGTAAGGTCAAAGTCTATTAGACCACACGCACCAACCCTATACCCCTGCATTTTGGCACTAACACATCAGAAATAAAATGAGTTAAGGTATGTACTTCAGCCAAGTGTCAAGTTGGCCTCCAATTCTCTGCTCACAGATCCGTGCAGATCTAAATAAGCAGCACCCTTAGACAGGACAGATACACAGACATACTACGGCTAGAGTTAAGGTATTGGACGTAGTGTGATTTGAATGCAAACAATGGCTGGAATAGGATAAGTATGTCAGGTAATTATTATGTCGGGAATAACAAGTTTAGAGAACAATAGGAATTGAGGTACGATTCTTATTACTATATATCTGCCGATATTATTCCCGACGTTATCATTACTCCCAAACCTTCAAGTCTCTCCGTACCCTCACCCACAAACACTCGCCTCCCACACCCATCGCAAGAACGTCAGGGCTTCGGAATTTTTTGTGCACGAACACGCATAAAATTTCATGGCTGTCTGCTCGCGGCCTTTGGTTGCGCGTGTGTGTGGGGAGATGAGGTGGCGCAACTGAAATTGGCGCCGCTCAGCGGCATACACCGGCGAAAATGCCTCGCTTTGACGCGTTTTTTTAGTTTTCTGAAACATTTCTGACGCGCTGATGGTTTGATAAGTGCGTAGAAAAGCCGGACACTTACTGGGCCTTGGGTTTTTTTGGTAAACGAATGAAAGTTATTTATACATTAGATACTTAGAGAATGATTGCTGTTTTGTGTCCTAAATAAGCCCGATACTTGCTGTGGCTTGGAAAATTTTTAGTAACGTAATGAAAGTAATTAATTCTTTAGGTACGTAGAAGATGGGTGTTGTTTTGTGTGAGCGCTCTGATAAGCCCGGTACTTGCTGCGCCGTCTTGACTTTATCGTAACGTAATAAAAGTAATTCATTCTTTTGAAACTTAGTGGATGACTGTTGTTTTTATCCTTTGTTGCTTGTGTTTGAGAAATTGGGCTTAAAGAGGATTTGAAACATGGTTACTTACCTACAGTTATTGACGTTCTTGTATTTGTACACCATTGTGGTGTAACCAACCGCTACGTTAAGTTAATTCCGGTAAATATTGTTCTATATCATATAAAATTCCAGTAAATATTGTTCTATATCATATCAAAAATATGCTCAAATCATACCTGCGTGAGCGCTTCGTGTGTGTTGGAGCACACACTTGAGTTTGGAGCTACGTCGTCTTAAGCGGCCCATAGGCGATCAATTTTATTGTCAAAATAATTGACAATAATGAATATTGACAATTTAATTGATCGTCTGTGGACTTGATTGACGACCGTCAATTAATTGACTTTGTGAGCAAAAAATTTTTTATCAATAAATTGAGTCAATGATATTGACAATTAAATTGATCGTCCATGGGCCGCTCTAGGCAGATTAAAAATTAGTCCAATTATTGATAGGTTGAGCTCTGCGTAAGGTGATGCTTAATTTGAGATGTGGACGATTTTACGCGTCAAGTAATGCATGCTAAACCAGAGGCAATTCTTCAGAGTGAAACTCTTGAAATGAAAATTTTTAAACACTGCCCTAATGCATGAAATTCTAACAATGACAGTTTTTACACACTACCCTCATATCATAATTAAGAAAACAGCAATCTTTATACAATCCCCTCAAAAATCGGAAAGAATAATCTTGAAACACTGCCCTCATAAATAAGGAAATAACAGTCTTCAAAAAAGTCATTATGAGGAAGAAAATAACTGTCTTTAAACAAAACCCTCCCAATTAAGAAAATAACTATTTTCTAACACAGTCCACATAAGTGAAAAAAATATTTAAACACTGCCCTTATAATTAGGAAAATAACAATCTTTAAACTCTGCCCTCATAAGCAGCACTCAATATTTACTCATTCGAAATGTCAGCACTGAAGCTGAAAAAACCGCTTCATTTCAATACCAGCCACGCTTCATTATTCCCAAGTCCCATACTTTAGCTCTGTGTTCGCCTGCTCTTATAGCGGCAAAAAAAAAACGCACGAAGGCATTACGTCCGTCAAGGTCGCCAATCACAAATAATTTCCTTGGGTATTTTCACAAACAATGACCTCGTTTTCATTTCTTTTGTTTGGCCAACGCTTCTGATCAAACGAGGCATCTTGCTTTCTTGTGTTCACTGGAGGCGCTGAATTCCTAATTTTGGGGCAAGTTTTGCGTTGTAACTGTTCTGTTCCTCTCCAGTCACGGCCATGTTAGCAGTGGTTGTGTAATTTTACGATCACGTTATCTTTTAAAGATTTTCTTTCAGCTACCGGGCAGCACGAGGCATGTAAGAGCACGAGACACACACGAGCACGAGACACACAAGAGCACGAGACACACAAGAGCACGAGACACACAAGAGCACGAAACACACACGAGCACGAGACACACAAGAGCACGAGACACACAAGAGCACGAGACACACAAGAGCACGAGACACACAAGAGCACGAGACACACAAGAGCACGAGACACACAAGAGCACGAGACACACAAGAGCACGAGACACACAAGAGTTGCACAATACACACACGCTGTGTCCGAGCGCACGTGAAGACTTACAACATAAAAACTTGCCGCGCTGAAGGGAGTATGTGCAGGTACTGCATCCTTATTTATTTTGTGCATTTATTTTGTCCAAGTCGTGGTGCTGGAATGCAGTTCTAATGCAACGCTTAACAAAGTTTCGTCTTACAAAATCTGGCTTTACAAAATCTCGCCTGACAATGAACGGTAAAGCAGTTGCGTTAGTGGTCTGCGTGGTGGGGTATTGATATATAAAAATGTATCCACTAACCGATACATGTATATGTGATACCGTAACTATAAAATGTATCCACTCACTGACAGATAAATGTATATGTGATACCGGAACCATAAAATGTATCCACTGACCGATATATGTATATGTGATACCGGAACCATAAAATGTATCCACTGACCGATATATGTATATGTGATACCGGAACCATAAAATGTATCCCCTGAACGATACATGTATATGTGATCCCGGAACCATAAAATGTATCCACTGAACGATACATGTATATGTGATACCGGAACCATAAAATGTATCCACTGACCGATGCATGTAAATATGATACCGGAACCACTGGTGAATCACTTTGAGCTTTGTTTGATACAATTTTTCAAAATAACACAGGCTTTACAATCACAGTATCACTTTTTGGTATTCTTAGAGGAGAGGGAGGCTTCGTTTCTAATGACCATTAGTTTGACGTCATAGCTGTGTTGTCACGTCTATAGGAGCAGGGCTGGGTAAATGGGAAACATTGCCACATCTCACAACTCCAGTAAAAGCAGTGGCTACAAAACACAGGGTTGATGAAAAGCCCGCAACTCGACGAAATTAACAACTCCCAGTTTAAATTTACATCTCACAACTCCAGTAAAAGCAATAGTTATAAAACTTTAAGATGACAAAAAGCGTTTCAATCATAGCAAAGCACACAACTCACCGAAATTAACAGTTACACGTTTACGTTCTTCGCTGGAGCGAAATATATGATTCATATTATATTTATGTTCATTACGTATATGATTCAAGCTGCCTAGCGCATAGGCTGTACTTGGGCGGCTAAAATAATAGATTTTGCAGAGCAAAAGTTACACGAAATTCATCCAACCCGGGGTTTGAAATACCAGCTGCAGTAAGTAGGAAGCGAGACTGCCCCCCTGTCATCCAGTCTAATTAACTGGCAAGATCAATCTATTCTCCCCGTTGGGAAAAGGGAGAACTCAGCCACAATTCCCCACTCTACCCAGGTGTTGGAAATGGGTACCGGCTTGACCGGGGGTAACCGTCATGGCGTCCTGGTGTTAGCTATAAGGCATTTAAAAAAACCAATGTACGTAGTGATATGTATCAGGCTTTATTGGAATAAAACATCCTTTAAAGCATCAATGGACAAGTTCATGCTTAATCGCATGTGGTGTTGAACCGAGCATTAGTCTACGGAACTCTCCGTAAAGTTTGAAAATTCAGATTCAGTGCCGGCACACGTGACTAGTGACAGTGCATCTGTGCCTGCTGTGGCAGCTGTGCCAGCTGTGCCCGCTGTGCTCGCTGTGCCAGCTTTGGCAGCTGTGCCAACTGTGGCAGCTGTGCCCGCTGTGCCCTCTGTGCCCGCTGTGGCAGCTGTGCCAGCTGTGCCCACTGTGCCCGCTGTGCCAGCTGTGCCAGCTGTGTCCGCTGTGCCCGCTGTGCCCTCTGTGCCCGCTGTGCCCGCTGTGGCAGCTGTGCCAGCTTTACCAGCTGTGCCAGCTGTGCCCGCTGTGCCCGTTGTGCCAGCTGTGCCAGCTGTGCCCGCTGTGCCAGCTGTGCCCGCTGTGCTAGCTGCGCCCGCTGTGTCACCTGTGCCCGCTGTGCCCGCTGAGCCAGTCTGGGCAGGTGGAGCAGGTGAGGCCGTCAAGGTGAGCTGCCCCGACCGGCCCACCGCCTCCACTGCCCCGCCTCTGTGCTCACTGCCCCACTGACTGATGCAACTGCTGTGTAGTGGTGCCATTTGACCATTGTACTGCTGTGTAATGGCGCCATTTGATGCATGGTGATGCTTATTTTGCTCCCTGCGACCATTGATGTTGCTGTGTAATGGTGCCGTTTGATGGTGATGCTTAATCTGTTCACTGCGAGCATTTAATTTAGATTCTTAATCTGTTCACTGCGTGTGTTGATGCTGACGTGTAGTGGTGCCACATAATGGTGATGCTTGTTCTGTTCACTGTCCATTGCACCGTTGTGTAATGGTGCCATTTGATTTCGATACTTAATCCTTTCATTGCGCCTATAGTTGCTGCTGTTGCCTGACTGAATGAGAACTCGCTCCTCGGCTGAGCTGATCTGATATCTGCCTAAATTTAGAACTGAAAATTTTAAAAAGACTTCGATTTTCCAACGCAGATTTTGCTAATATGGTTCTTCATAACACCACGTGAACAACAGGACGAAGATGGTAATTAATAAAGCTAGTCTCTAAAGTAATTGCGCAAATCTTTTGTAACGCTGAGTAATGCTTCACTGTACTTACAGTATGATTCCAACAGAACTATTTAACAGAACAGAGCAAGACCAAATGCAATGACTACGTCACACAATTACACGTCACAATTACAATTGTGTAATTGTACGTCACAATTACAAACCTGCCGAAATTCCTGATGCCTGTCACTTGAACTGGAATTAAAATTTCTCAACAACAATAAGTTTACATCAAATGTATAAGTTGAAGTTTAAAACCCACGCATTCCTTCTCCACTTTTATCAAATGCATACGCGCGCAACGAAGAACCCACACATTACTTAACAACTGGCCTTGAAAATTCGAATTATTGACGCACGAAGAAATACTTGATCGTCGTGGCTAAGTCAACGGTGCTTGCTCTAGCCGTCCGTGTGGAAGGTAGTGAGTTCTAGACCAGCATTCCCGCTGAGAATGAAAAGAAGTCCACCACCAATTTTCTTTCTAACCACGTGAAGAAAATGGGTACCGGTTGGATCGGAGGTAATAGTAATTTTCTTTTGAAATTGGTTATTAGACAATTGAAGGTCTAATATAATTATGTTATAATTCAAACCATCTTCATTGGAATAAAACTCTAGTAACGTAATTTAGGTACATATAGGTAGTTAAATAAGGTCATCGTTTCAAATTTAGCCATATTCTTACCTTAATCTGTTTCCTGACTTGAAGATAAATGTTGACGAGCCTTTTGACCCTCTCCTGCGGGCCCCTCTTGCACGGTGCTTGGACCCACGGCCGCTGTACATCATTTTCTACTCCACAAGCTGTCTTCAGGAGATGCTGGAGGCAAAGTTGGCCTCTTACTGTAGTCCATTAGCGGTCTCGGCCGCCCGTCTACCCCCAGTGGCAAACTGGCTTGGAAGAGGCCGTCTAAATACGTACTTTTGAAAAATGCTTCCTCAAAAAATACCGTCTAAGTACTTTTTCAAAAAATACTACCTCAAAAATACCGCCAAAGTGCTTTTAAAAAATACTTCCTCAAAAAATGCCGTCTAAATACTTATAAAGAAACCTTCTTCAAAAAACTCTTGTCTAAATACTTTTTAAAAAAGCTTACACCGCACAAAATACCGCCAAACACTTTTGGAAAGTACTTCCTCTACAAATACGGCCTAAATACTTTCAAAAAATGCGTCCTCAAAAAAAAAGTTTAAACACTTTTAAAAATGCTTCCTCAAAAAAATACAGCCAAAATACTTTTATTCCTCGAAACACTACCATAAAAATCCTTTTTTCGCCCTATATAGTCGTGGGCAGTGTGAGGGCCGGTGCGCGGTGGCCTCTAGTCTTTAGAAAGTACATAAGTCATGTCGTTGTGCCGCTGCTGCCAATTTCCTCTTAACGCACCCTCAGTTTGCTTGCGTGACCTTTTAACTGCTGCCCCTGCCATCGCCCTGCGTACGTCAAGCTGGCTTTTGTGAGCCCCATTCAATGGTGAACTCCTTTTGATTGTATGATAGCTGGATGAAAAGTAGTACAGAAGGAAATTTTCAATGAGAATATCAGAGAAATGGTAAGTAGGGAACTCCTTTTGATAAGGTGGAAGTTGGATGAAAAGTAGTACAGAGGGAAATGTGCAATGAGAAGATCGGAGAAATGCTAAATGGAGAACTCCTTTTGATTGTATGATAGTTGGATGAAGGGAAGGACGAAAGGAAATGTGCGGTGAAAAAATCAGAGAAAGTTTGAGGTACTCACAGTCATGACTTGTAGACAAAATAATAAACTTAACCACGTCAGAGCACAAAAGGTCGATCAATCAAATTTTGTTAAATCAATTTGTCCTGTTTGACACAAATTTTCGATACTCACCTTCATGACCTATAAATAAAATAATGAACTTAACCATAACTTCAAAGCACAAAGATTTGACAAAGTCTTTTTTTAAAATTACTTCGTCTTGTTTGATACAAGTTCTCAAAATAACACAAGCTTCACAAATACAGAGTCACTTTCTACCACTCTCAAAGGAGAGGCAGCTTCATGAAGCACAAGATCGATTTTAATATCATGTAGCAATCTGTCGAAGTTTGTCGACAAAACGAATATAAGAATTTTTCGCTCACTTTAAATGAAAGAGTGAAAACAATACGATACAATACATTACACAATGCAATACAATATAGACATATATTTACAATACACACTAATATTATTGTAGCGATGTCAGGTCAGTCGAAGTTTGTCGACAAAACGAATAGAAGAATTTTACACTCACTTTAACTGAAACAGTAAATACAATACAATACACAATGCAATACAATATACAATACACACCAATTGTAACGATATCAGGTGCGAAGTAGGAACAGATGCGAGTTTGAGAGGCGGTGAGCCAATTATAAACTAAGGTTGAGTTGCGGCAAAGCTAACACGAGGTGGAGGAGGTAGAGATTGACCTGACAAGGCATCTCACTGAACCCTTATAATAAACCACATAGCTAAAATAACTGAGTTTCATGTACAACACTCACACTTGCTATTAATTTATACATTTATAACATTCACACTTGCTTTTAATTTATACGTTTATGACAGTCACACCTGGTCGTAGCTGGAGGTAGTCCCATCATCCATCATCCTACGTAGATGTTCGTGTACGAGGTCATCGTGTGTAGACGTATAAATATGTTTGGTTGCATTTGTGTGATTGTAAAACAAATTAATCAAATCAATTGTGTACAGAACTTTCAAAAAATATCAATTGAACAGATCTTATAAAAACGAGTGTGTAGGCTTGACGTAAAGCGCAGAGTGGCTTGATGGACATATACAGTATGTCCCTCAAAAATCCAAACCGATAATTTATTTTCACGTATCAGTAATACCATCATAAGAATGCCATAAGCATTTAATTTCTAGCAAAATCATCCTTCAAAATTAACCTATAGAAAATGTATCACGGATTATGATGGTATTACTGATACGGGAAAATAAATACTCGGTTCGGGTTTTTGTGGGACATATATACTGTACAGTCGTAAAATGTTCTGATTTCTGAATGTGATCCAATCCCTTCCTTTCAGTGAAAATATTTCAGCCTATACTGTATAAATAATACATTATAAACCCCTTGTAATGAGTTATGAATACTTGAGTATTTCGTGAAATGTATAAAAATATTTCATCAAATAAAAATACACTCCATTTATGGCGCAGGTCGAGTTGAATTTTACATACACACAATATCAACGGAGTTTGCAATCTTGTCTGTATTGTGGTAAAATGTTTTTATCTTCTGAACCTGATGCAATTCCTTCGTTTTAGTCGAAACGCTTTTACTTATCGTATTTAGAAATACATTACAAACACCATGTAATGAGATATGAGTACCTTTCGTGAAATGGGTAACAAAATCTCACAGTGCAGGTAAAGTCAAATTTCATACTCTCAACACCAACGGAGTTTGCGATCTTGTCTCTGCATGTGACCTTTGGCACATGCAGAAGAAAGAAAGAAAGAAAGAAAGAAAAACAGTTTATTTCCAATAGAGATGGTACAAAATTACTATCATTGGTTTTTAAAACATCTTAAAATTAACACACTTAAATGATACACACACACGAGTATTGTAATACCCATGTCACTAGTCGAAAATTGATTGAGGGCAATGTACTCCTAATCTTGCTTAAACTACATTTGATGATACATGTAATGATGATTATAAGAGATAACACAACTTCATGACTTTTGACAGTTTACATATACATGACATAAAACTTCGCAATTCTTGACGCCAGGAAATACTATATGAATCGCTTGTTTCGGCCGATGTTCAAAAATGTTATTTCAAGGAAAGCGTGAAAAAAATGTATAAAAGCATGTGGAACACGAGGATTACAAGTTTTGTATTTCTAATTAAATCATTTTAACGTAACGATCATTAGTTGATAAGCATTTAATTTCAATATAAATGGATGAACTAATGAATCTATTGTAAAATTCGTCAGTGCTGACGGAAGTGCGATGCTTGTGATCTCACGCGATCTCGCACACCAAGAAGCGATCAAAAATAAGAGTATAATTTTTTCGCCGCCTGCATGCATGTTTTTCGCCGCCTAAGCGATTTAATCGCTTAAATCGCTTAGGCGGCGAAAAACATGCATGCAGGCGGCGAAAAAGTTGGACTGGTAAACCCATCCATGAGCTATATGACACCTTTTTAAGTGACCCTAAGCCTTTACGATAAGAAGAAAATAGAAATTAATAAAGAAAGAAAGAAAGAAAGAAATGAAGAAAGGAAGAAAACCGTTTATTTAAAAATAAGATGATACATGAAGCGTATTGCAACACATTGGATTAAGAATTACATAGTCACACTCATTCATTACTTGAATCTGATACAGAAACAGTTGAATTACTGAAGCAAATTTTTGTCCCTGTGGGTTGAGGTTCTGAAAAGGTGATATCAAATAACGCGAGGGCCGAGTGTAGTTTTGTAATTTGTGGTCGTCTGAAGTTCACACGAGCCCGTGAAGGTTGGACACGGGATGAGCTCTGAGGAAATGGGGAAAAAAGGGATCGTGTGCCTAAAAACTTGTCTTTTTGAAACCAGCTGGCAGCATGAAATCTTCGAAGCTGGTCTTCTGGCTTCAGCTATCAGCGTCGAGTAAGTATTTTAGTGTCCAAGTTTTGAGCAACCTAACCTTGAGAAACACTTGGGACCCTTCAGAACAACGATCACTAAAGCAATTCTCCTGATCAGCAAGAGCGTTAATGACATGATAAAATATCTGGGGAATAATGCGTTAGAAGTTTCTCTTCTTAAAAAGGCGACCGGTAATTTCGGAATGCCTCGCACGGAAACGCAGTTTACGAGCGTCGACGCAATGTGCTGTCGAAACCTTCCTGTCGTGATGACTTCAGTTTCTCCTCGTGGTGAGCAGGTCAGTGATCGCCGCGGTGACCGCTGTAGGGACAGGCAGGTCGGTGATACTCTCGTACTCGTCTCTGAGTGAAACATCTTCAATGATTATTACTATTATGTTATTCAAGTGATTCTCAACGCTTCACCCAATGGGGAGGGAATGAGCGGGAGATGTGCATTGTGAATAATTTCACCCAAGCGGGTGAACAGAAGAATTTCCCCTCTAACCTATTGCACTTGCCTTCTCCCTTTTTTACAATCATCAGAGGAGCTGCACATACCCTCATCAAAACACCGCGGGTCTGATCGGGATCGAACCAGGGTGTTCATTGCGCCGCTCAACGTAAGAACACAATACAAACGAAAGCCAACGCGGTACGATCAACTCAGCTCTGACCTAAATACTCAATAACTACATAAAGCTTTCAGGAGGCAAATTCAGTAGTGAAAATCAGAGGCCTTGCGAGATATGTATATATTTAGTGAAGACCCACTTCTCATGGTCAAGGCCGTGCCACACTCCCCACCCCATTCCCCCCTCCCCCCTCTCCCCAAGAGGCTCATCATCGGGAAATGTGGGGAATGAAAACAATCCTTCTGTCACCATTTTTTGTTAATAGTTTTGGCAGGCTATCTATGTTAAAGAATTTGAAGAAGCTCGGTATAAACGCCGAGAAATCTAATGATCAGCATGCCTATAGCGAAGGCCTCGTAGCGTTGTTAATCTTGAATCATCTCAGCCTTGAGGCCTTGTAGCGTTGTTAATTGATCGTCTCAGCCAAGTGCTTTGAGTATTTAGCGCCTAAAGGTCATGGGAATATGTTTGCTAGAGTAGCCTTCTGGTCAGAAACTCATCTGTGTGGTGATGTAGATTGTTTGGTGCTCTGAGTTTGGTATACAGGAACAAGCTGAAGCTAAGAACTAAATCGCCTATCAAATCGAAATTAACGGAATAAAACTGTTGTCGTTTTAAGTGAGCAGATTAAAAAAAATCATGAATTTCAAAGAACACGGCAAGAGCAGACCGTTTCAGTAGACTAAAGATATTCACTGTGCATTAAGAAGATGCCACAAGGCACCAATTAATACTTTTGAAACTCGTGTTCTGAGGGGCCCCTGAGTCGAACCTCGTGAAGAACACTAAAAAAGATAGAAGCGTGAGACGCCAAGCGGACGGGTTTGCCCTAGGCCGTGGGTGTGACCAAATGCGGGTCTCTTCCTCATCTTCATTTTGACGCTTTTTAATTTTTTTACCTCGTTGTCCCTCCCTCCACCTGCCCTGCAAGGCCGTCTACATGAGACGCTGGGGCAGTAGACTGGATACCGCCGCCACACCCCGACAATGTGGCGAACTTTTTGACGGGCTTTTGCATCATCTCTATTGGAAATAACTGTTTTTCTTTCTTTCTTTTCTTTCGCATGGTCGTTGGAGTTGCTTTTCCACTGCCGCGAAGAAGGCAAATTGGCTTTTGCATCGTCGCTGGCGTAGCTTTTGCACTGCCGCGAAGAAGGCAAATTTTATGAAGTGGACTCTCTGCGTTGTTTCGAAGCTGCCTGCGCAAGCGTACCCGACAAGTGTGCCGGCGAATTTTAGAGAAGTAGGTTCTTTATATGTACTTGCCCGACAGTTCTAGCAACAATTTCCCGAGTATCAAAAATATCAATAAGTAAACACTGCTTACAGCTGTTTTTGAGGTAATTCTCTACCTCCTGAGTTCATTTTAAACGCCACCGACTCGAAGGTAGAATCTGGCCTGACGACCGACATTTAAACGAGGACACTGGATTAACATATCTCTGGCCAAAATAGACGAATTTAGATATATGTCACTTTAAAAAAAGGGGCTACATTTGATGCTTTGGGCAAAATAGCCGAATTTACATTTAAGTCATTCTAAAAAAAATGTCTACAGCGATGCTTTTGACAAGCGAAAAATGGCAATTTGGTCACTTTGCTCAGGAGGCACCCGGTGATTTCTCCCGTGTCGGCGCCGACGGTCCAAAGAGCCCTCCTCTCCCCCCCCCCCCCCCCC
>JACJUY010002684.1:41754-81986 GCA_014220935.1 Platorchestia sp. MABIK
TTACTCCTGTGTCCCTGTATATAGATAGAACTACATCTTAGCAATTAAATAGAACTGCGTAGACATCTTTATCAGTTGAAGGCCGTTTGGTGTTAGAATTATTAGGCTGCCTTTGCGATTAAACTGAATACATTATCATTGCATTGGAGATATGTGTATGAGGGTAGTGTCTAGTTGCTACGCACTGATGCTAAAATGCTGCGGGCATAGTAAAAAATACCCGCATATTTTAAAATACACTCAGTTGAGTCGTAGGATAATTCGAATGAGAAAAAAATGCCAGATGATAATTATGAAGCCAGAAAATCCCTCGAAACTAGAGAATTCTAGATACAGGATACTAAAGTCCCTGGATCAGAATGCTTGACTACTGGAAGTATAATACCAGGATATAGAGAGCAGAATATATGGTTTGTAAACAGAATACATGGTTCCAGAATTCCAAATTTCGAATGCAGAATACCAGTATCGGAACTGCAGTATACCGCTCTCAGGATCCCTACAGAATACCGCTCTCAGGATCCGTACAGTATACCGCTCTCAGGATCCCTACAGTATACCGCTCTCAGGATCCCTACAGTACACCGCTCTCAGGATCCCTACAGTATACCGCTCTCAGGATCCCTACAAAATACCGCTCTCAGGATCCCTACAGAATACCGCTCTCAGGATCACTACAGTATACCGCTCTCAGGATCCCTACAGGATACCGCTCTCAGTATCCTCTCCAACAGCTGGCCATTGCCTTGACATTTCTGGGACAGTTTTTCAGGATGGCAAAAACCGCTGGGTTTCATTTCCTGCAAGTATCATTTGGCAGGTATTGGCCTATACGTATACGGGGCATTGGCTTATACCTGCGCGAAGGGTTAGCACCATCCCTTATGTATAGGGCAATCATGCATAGAACAATCATGGTATCGGATACAACTGTCGATTCAAAATCGCTCAGTTTCTCACAACTGGACTACCAAACCACGGATTCAAATCTTACAAAGCACGCGCATCAGTAGGTAACATTTAACTCTTTGGACTGCAAGTGTAAGTAGCAATAAAAGTTTTTCAGATCGTCCGAAAGCTTACTGCGTAGATTAAAAGGATTCTCTATTCCAATTCATCGAGCCTGATACATATCATCTTGTACATTGGTTTTTCAAATGCCTTATAACTAACACCCGGACGCAATGACGGTTACCCTGGCTCAATCGAGTACCCATTTCCGACACCTGGTTAGAGTGGGGAATGGTGGCTGAGTTTTCCCTTTTCCCAACGAGGAGAAACACCGGGCGGGACTGCCGGGATTCGAACTGCCGACACCTTCCCGTGAAGGGCGTGCTCTTAACCACTCGGCCGCGGTGACCATTAACTCCTTCATCTGAAAGTGTAAGTGGCAACGAAAGTGTCTCAGATCCCACAAAATCTTACTGCGTAGACGTTTTTACAAGTTGTATTCATGCGCTGGCGGACGTGCGGCAGCGCACGGGGTGATCGCTGATTGGCTGCTGCTTCCTCATTGGTTGCCCGCTCTGGCCAAGTCCATGAAAATTACCATTTTGCAGTCGACATTGACCAAGAAATCGAAACTTCTTTAACAATCACCCAGACGCTGTCGTCGATCCTGCAGTGAACTTCAGTGCCATAACTCTCGAAGGAGATTAAATTACCGAGTTAGAACGCATTTGCTCAAGTTTTTATTATTTTAAGATGGATGAAGTAATTGGGAAAATCGGTAAAGTCGAACGAGGTACTTAAGCTACCAAACTAGGGGATATTTTTTTGATGTTTTATTGTTTTAATTTCTTTTGAAAGGAAATGGAAATCTTGGACATATTATTGTTCAACGTGTCCACTCTTTTATTAATTAACTTTTGTGAACGTACGTTCATCATATAAACGCGCTGACCAATTATATAATTAAGACGGTAAGACTGAGCTTAAAAAACAGTTTTTTACAGTTCAAAAAGCTCATTGCTTACAAGCTCGCTGAGGCAAATACTTCAAATTTGAGTCCCTGACAATTTTCTTCAAGGAAACCTCATTGATTGCTCTATTTTGCTATCGCATTTGTTTACGATTACAATATCTTTTTCTGGATTTTAATTTAGTAAGAGAGGAATGAATAAGATGCAACTCGGTGAGTAAGTAGGTAACCCTATTTACCTTCTTTTACTCTTCTCAGTTTCCTCAATCACCAGAGGAGCGGCTCACTGCGGCAAATACACCGCCCTGCTACGGGGACTCGAACCCTAGACTCTCATGCCCAAAGTGAAGCCCTCTGATTATGCGCTCTTAGGAATATTATTGTGATGTTCTTTTTTTAATTACCTTCAGGCTCCTTGGCCGTTCACTCGGCCGCTCAGGCTGTCCCTGACACAGTTATAAAAAAAGCAAAATATAGAATAACAGGATATTTCCAATAAAAATGATACAAAAAGTCCCATCGGTTTTTAAAATGTCTTAACATTATCAGTTGGTCTATACATATGCGTATTATCATACCCAAGTCACTTCCGAAAACAGAATATCTACGTAAATAGAAGCAACGCTTCTCGCGAATGAGAAGTTACATTTAGGAGTGAAGACTGAGAGTGGACAGTGTGACCGAAACGAAAAGAAAAGTGGTTAGGACGGAGTGGAAGAAAATGACCGTCACCACTTTCGATTTCAACGGGCGGGAGCGGTGTGAGAGTTGGTGTGGGGAACTGTGTCAGCTGATGGGACAGTGNAGAAGAGGGAGAGGACAGAGGGAGGAGGGGGAGTGGGGAGAAGAGGGAGGAGAGGAGTGGGGGGATCGACCTACGTGGCGGTTGACCGCTGCACACACAATTAACTTCTGACTCAGAGAGAACCATTCCAGGTCTAAAATTAAACTTCGAAAATATACAAAGAGTCACTTACAATGTTCATCTTTTATTTGTTTTTTCACAGGCTGAATTCACAATTGTTGACCAATGAGAGATTGCTGCATTAAATATGAAGTAATTCATGCTCAAACATGACTGAACTTGCATACAGTCCCATGAAAACCGCTATTCATTTTCAATCATTTTCCTGGTTCTACTTATTTTCCTCCCATCACAATCATTGTCAAGACTGTATTTCGCCTTCGGTCACTTCGATAAACGAGCAGCGCAAGACACTGAAGTTCAACTGAGCCCTCTATTGCGCCTCTCCAATATGTTCTAGACGCACCAAGATTGTATGTACTTGTAATTTAACCACACAGGTTCCTCTCTGCACTCAATTGGGTCTGTGAGACTAAGTGCGTAGGCGCATAGAAGTAGTACAAGACACAAATTGTATCCAGAGTTACCCGAGTAACCCTATCTCGGTGTGTTGCTTAAGCCCCATGTCGTCAGGCACTAAAAAGGGAATCACGCACAGGTATCACAAGTGACGCACAAGTGACTTAGAATCGATATGAAATCATGCACAGGCAAAATTTTTTGCGCATAAGTGACTAGGAATCTACGAAATCACACACGAGCATCAATCTTTTAGTGCACAAGTTACTAAGAATCTGAATGAAATCACGCACAGGCCTCAATCTTAGCGCGTAGGTGACTAGGAATCTGTACGAGTAACGTACGCATAGTTATCATGTAGCAGTGATACGCATGCTGCTAACTTGCACAAAAATGAATTTTTTTATTTAGCACACGACAACAGCACTAAATAAGGGGAGACAATCTCTACCCTCTACCACTGGGAGACAATCTAGTGGCTTTTGCGACATCGTTTGAACTTTGCGTGCTTCCTAAATTTTTTACCATGCAACTTACCCTTTAGCTCAGCGGACTGAAGTTGGCGCCATTCCTTTTTTGTATTATTATAAGTAATGCTTCTGATTTTTGGGGGGCTATTTGCTCTTCAACGCTTCAGGCTTCATGTCCTTATTCCCTTCTTCCGTCCAGTGATCACTGCTAAAATTGAACATAAGACGTTCGTCGCCATGTGAGCCACCGGTGGTACACGGAGGGGATTTTCACAATGCTGCTCACCGACCAGGAGTCACAAACTCTGTTCTCATAAACACTCAATCAAAACTGTATGAGGGCATGATTTAGTTCATGTTGGCTATTTCCAAATTGCTTACTACAATTGACTTTGAGTTTGGGTTGAATATTGAACTTTAGCTTAACTCATGGCGGTTAACTTGATAAACAAAGCGCAAATTTTGAATGGTGTTTGATAATCCTCGTAAGGAAAGAATTCAACACCGTTATCCCCAATATTATTAAAGACAATTAAAACGTCTTATCGTCATAGTCTGATTAAAATAAAAAATACAACCAAAACTAATATTAAGTATTATTTAAGCATGAATAAAATAATAATGATCACACTTAATTATTCGTTCCTAAATTATGATAATTATACGATGATTATCATATCGAGGGAAGAAATGTAAGAATATCTGAGGATACTCGAAGGTCTCCAGCAGCACGGCCTCACAAATGCCGAGGCTGTTTAGGCCGGCAGCGCCCAGATAAAATTTAGATGACATGCTTAAGGAAATGTTCTGGAATATTTGTGAGCCCTCGTGTACGTGCGGTACGTGTGAGCGTTTACACGAGTTGGAAAATGTGTACATGGTCTACGTTTGAGTGGCTTCATGGTCGTATACATGTACTTCTTAATAGATATTCATTGTATCTTTACAATTTTTAGAAGAAAATGATTGTTTTTTCACAATTCTTAGAGGATATTCATTGTATCTTCGCAATCCTTAGAGGACAATGATTGTATCTTTGCAATTTTTATAGGACAATGATCATATCTTCGCAATTCTTAGAGAACAATGATTGCATCTTTACAATTCTCAAAGCACAACGTTTGTCCCCCTGCAGTTATTAGGGGACAATGATTGTGTATTTGTATATATTAAAGGACGTGGAAGAAATAGGTACACAGTTCACCTCAAAAGTACTCATGTACTTTTTCGCCGCCTGCATGCATGTTTTTCGTCGCGTTAGCGATTTAAACGATTAAATCACTTAGGTGGCAAAAAACATGCATGCAGGCGGCCGAAAAGTTGGACTGGGACGTTAGCTAACGCGTGCGAAGGGTTGCGTGTTGACGGGCAGATGTTCAAGTACGAGTTTAGGAAAAAGGATTTCAAATAGACGAGATCAATGCACAGTACAATCCAATTTGTAGAAATAAGGAATTTGTGCTTCCTCTGGACGTACACTACTCTGAACATAACACTTCGAACCCAGCCAAATTCTGGCCTAGCCGAATAAATTGTAATTCGATTTTTGTATTGCTTCTCTTCTTGACTTTCTCGTTTTCGGAAGAAATTATTTCTGTGCCCTGGCGCGCGATATATGATGAATATTTATAAAAAGTACAGTGAAGCGTTATAAATATTCATGAAAAGTACAGTGACGCGGTTTAAATATTTGTGAGAAGTACAGTGACTCATCCAACGAAAACTCTGACCATCATTTGCAACTGCAAAGGTCTAGAACTCAAATTTGAGTACCTGCCCGTGCTTGTGCCCTCGTATCCTAGATACGGACACAACCCTCAAAAATTGGCTAAGTTTGTGCCTTGAAAATTGGGCTAATCGCTCAAGTTAGGCGGATCATGGAGCTTGAACTAGGAACTTTTTTCATTGTAACGGACTATTCTTGTATTGTATGTCGCATGCGATTATTGTAGACTACCATATGCACATTATGAGTCATTTAAATATTGTATTCAACAGATACAGTATATTACGCGTATAATGAGAAGCCTGACCTACGTTGCGCATAATGAAGGAAATATAAGATGTGAGTTACGCATCTCTACCCTGCATCATACCTACGCATAATGAAGGAGACTTGAGATGTTATGTATACATCTCAAACCCGTATCATAGCTACGCATAATGAAGGGAAATTAAAATGTAAAAGCGTGACGGACGAATTAGAAAACAACCGTTGTCATAAAACAGATTTTATTGGCATTTGTGAGGCGCATTTCTATGGTCTCGACCTGTGCGCCCGCCGTCATCGACTGGAACGGAACATTAGAGAAAGAATGACATTTTTCCTTGCACACAACAAAAAGTTATTTTAGCAAATTCTGACTCTACCGAAATAATTGAGACTCAAATTTATCTTGCCCAACTCTTATTATTTTTAGACTTTGCATGCTTTAGGGATGTGTACAGTACTAAAATAGAGCAAAAAGCATTGTTCCCTCAATACTTAAATGACGCGTGATATATCGTTACATTCAACATTTAAATCATACGCAATACCCATATGGTTTAGTCTCCAAAACAGAGATCGCATGTCATACAATTCATAGGACATACTGTACTCAATACAAAGATGGTTTACACAATCAACAAAGTTATTATTACTATTATTGTTATCATTATTATTACTAGTGGTTTGCGACAATCAACAAAGTTCTACGCAGAATGTAACGCGTAAGAGCGACAAACACCCGCTGGCTTTCACCCAGCGAATGCGGGAAAGAAGCGCGTGCGACAGGCATGAGAAATGCCTCTACTTTCTGTCTCATGAAGCGCGCAACGCAAATGGAAAACAATAGACCAGATCGCGACGCCATGTCAATTTTATGGAGCGATGATCTCAGAAGCAGCCACTGCATTCTCTGCACTATTTTGCGCTATGGACTGCTGAATATTTTTATCTAGAACTGGATGGTCTCGGACCATTCGCAAATGCGTTATTCATGACCTTTGAAACCTTTCACGAATCGTTCTTCCGCGTTTTCTGGAAAAAATCTACATTTTCCTGGCCATTGGGAGAAACTCACGACTTGCGACACCCCCTTAACATTTAGGGGAGTGAAGTGTCGGAATGGCAACACTCGGGACCTTATCTCAGTCGAGTTCTGTAGTGCGTTATAAAGTTTAGAAATAAAGGTTGAGTGGTCAGCGTAGCCAGGATACCCACGGTAGAAGAAGCAAGGTAGGGTCAAACCAGTCTTTTATTGGTCGACCGTGTGGCAATGCGGACGTCATGGCAACGAACCAATAGCAGCGCTCAGATTCTGGTACCTCTGCTCGCCCCAAAATTTGGCACCACTATTGACCAAACGAAGTGTCGCAATGGTGACGTCATAAGTTTGTTTTAAATAAAGCCGTTCTATTGGCTAGCCAAACAAAAGGAGGTGCATTTCCCCCCATAGAAATGACTCTACCTTGTTTCCTCTACGTTGGGATACCGCAATGTATGCATCCGCCCGCCCCCGCTTTCTCGGATTGGCTGAAGATAAAATCTGCTGCAGAATTACCGTCGAGCAAAGGATGTTTTTATTTTGTGTAGTGGCAACGTAACTTTCGCAACTGTCCGATGCAGTTCATACATGATGTATTCTAAGTTGATACATGAAATAGTCAACGGCCTTATCATGTTGATTCATGACATAATCAACTGTCTAATTAAGTCGATGTATGTTCAACATCACAATTAAGCTGACACATCGCATACAACATTCCAATCAAGTTGATACGTGACATATTCTATATCCTTATCAAGTTGATTCATGCAATGATCTACATTTCAATCGACTTAATACAACATAAAAGGAACATTCCATCACATTAAAAAATTATTTCTTCAAAATTCCAATGAAGTCTATACATACCATATGCATTATTCGAATCAAGATCGATGATACGTAACAAAGTTCATTCGACGTTCTAATCAAGTTGTCGTTGAGATATTCAGCATTCTCTTCAAGTAGACAAATGTCACGTTCAGCATTAGATGAATTGCAATTGGGGATACCACGAAATTATGAATGCCCCCTTTTTATTTACTAGGGGGAATTTCGAGTTAATTTCTTTCCCCAAGGGAACGCACCGTAAACACGTTGAGGTCTTGAGCACGAAAGGAGAGCAAGCAAACCCATTTAACGTATGGCTAAATCAGACCAAAACTATTGTATAATTATTTTTATGCTTTATCTCCGTGATCCTTGATATGCATTAATCGATCCGATTGATACCGTGTTATTACAAACCCACAATTTTAATTGTGCGGGCGCGAAAATATTTTCTGCATCTTTTCTTACATTTTTGTTATTTCGAACTGGTTCTGATGAAATGCTCAACTCTGTGTTCCTCGAATTACAAATCCTTAACACAGCAGTTACGAAAAGAAATGTTTGGAGAAATTTTTACGCATAAAATTTTTGCGTGAAAGGGCGTTCTAGTAAATGTTGTATCTTAGTGGAGAACAGGAGAGTTGTTCCATTCTTTCAGTTAACTACTCCTGCTAGTTTACTAAGTCGATTTGAGATAGACAGAATAAAAATAAAAAACAGAATTCGATAAAAGCACCTAAATCGTCTCGTAATCCGTTCTATAAATAAACACCCAAGAGTTGATGAATCTGCCTCGAGGAAGAAATTCTCAGACAAAAGCTCACGTGCGCACGTTCATACCCCGCCTTTCTTTGTACAGAACGACTGTTTTTGTGCACTACGATCTTTTTCCATCCGTCTCTTTACACACACACACACACACACACACACAGAGCTCGACTATACTTGAGTCCCACGCTCGATTTACATCAGTAATTGCTCCCTCTGGTAGCATGGATACCACAAGAAGTTTACTTTTACCCGTAATTTGCCCCTTCCCCTTCAATGCGCCAGAGAAATCGGTTCACGACCTTTAGGTGTACGGGTGGAAGAAATCAATTTATTCGAAGTGCGTTCCCGGACAAAAGGCAATCCGCGTAATGTCGATCACCTGATCTTGTTGTTGCAATAGATTTTCTTCCCGATTGCTGGTAATTTTTCTCTTTTTTCATGGTGCTGTTATTTTTGACGCTTGCAGCAATCGGTTGTGACGCAAAAATAATGGAAAGAAAAGAGCATAGAGTCCCATAGACGCTATGGATGGTCTCCGCATAACTGCGCACGTCAGCTTGAAGTCATACTTTCTAATAGTTGTGTTTACGTTACTGCTTTTTCTCCTACGTCATTAGAAACGGAGGTTTGTTCTTACATGGAATCCGCAAGATTTTTAGCGAAAGTGCTTTTACTCGATGATGAACTGACTTGACTATCGGATGTAGGTATCTTGCATATTGTTTGCAATTTCATGTTTGCACAATCAACCATTATCATTTATTTCCGTTTGTTGTTTTTAAAACGCGCTCTTCTCTATGAGCTATTGAATTTTTTTAAAAATTATGGCTGAATAGTTTAGTCAAACGCTCCAACTTACCACATGAAAAAATTCGTCAAGTGGTCAATTTTTTGTCTTTCAATAGATTTTTACTTTCTGTTCTGCTCTACCCCACCGCAAAGGCTCTAAACAAATTGATACACCATGTTTGGAAGGTCTACATTTATCATCTTACTTTGAAATTAACAAGTATTTTTTTGCACGGAGACACCAACACTTGATAACTGCGTACGTAGATATACGAGTACAAGTGTGAAACTGTCCAAGTCGTGTTTTTAATTTTCTATTGATCCTGTAGACTTGTAACATTTTAGCGTGCATGACTACATCGACCTCTGCCGCCGAATTTGACTACAGATGCTCTCATTTGTGTCACATTTAAAGGTCAATGTCGGTGTTGCTCGATCGCGCTGCTCTCTGCGTGCGAGGCTGTGAGCGGTACAGTGAATGGTGGGTCATTATTAAAGTGTGAAAGTCCAAGTCTACCATGACGGCCGTTTTAGTCTGGGTAATGAATCTTATTTGCTGCTTTTTGAACTTAGAACTAAAACTTAGGGTAGGGAAATAGGATTTTTTCTAGATAAGCCCCTCCACTAATGCAACATATTAGTTCACCCACTTGTTACTTTCGAAATAATGTACCTATCGACTTCAAATTGCTCTCAAACAAAAGATTAAAACATTCTTTCGTTTGAGAGTAATTTGAAGTCGTTAGGTGCATTGTTTCAAAAGTTATAAGTGGGTGAACTTATGTGTTGCATTAGTGGTGGGGCTTATCTGGAAAAGATCGTGAAAATACGCTTTTCAAATATAAGTGCTACAGTGTGACCTGCTAGCAATATAGATTTATTGTTCATTTCCAAAAAAGGAGAGCATTGCTGACCTCTCATGCTGAGCCAGCCGCCGCCCTTATCTTGTGCTAACCTTGCACTTCAAAAGGAAGTCTTCGAACGAGCAGCAAATGCCGTATCTGTGCTTCGCCTCCCTTCCTTGCTTTAAAAAGTGAAGAGGTACTAAATCTTCATCTAAAAGCCGTGTTTGTTAACATGCCTTCGTACGAGCAGCAAGGGCCGTATCTATGCTACGCCTCCATTCCTTGCTTGAAAAGTGAAGAGGAAGTAAATATTCATGCAAAAGCAGTATCTGTACCACACCTTCCTTTTCCGTGTCCAAAAGAGCACGGAGGGTGTTTCGTAAGTCGCGTATCTGTGATACACCCTTTCCCCGCACAGTAAGAGTCAAAAACAGAACACCACCAGACTTTGTCTCTTTATTTTTGTTAATGAAAATTCGTGTGTGTGCTAGCGTCTGTGATGATCGGTTTATGACTCCCATCTTATCCGCACTTATGATCTTATTATTGGTCATTATCCCTGTACCTTCATCGCTGTTTAACCGGTTGCATCTGCACCACGCTTCGAGCCTTTCTTGCTATTTGCATCA
This sequence comes from Platorchestia sp. MABIK, assembly GCA_014220935.1. NCBI lineage: Eukaryota > Metazoa > Arthropoda > Malacostraca > Amphipoda > Talitridae > Platorchestia > Platorchestia sp. MABIK. Next base: position 52,364 of record JACJUY010002684.1, read on the forward strand.
TTATTGTAACTCAAAATGTCACCCATGATTTCAGTTTGTGGAAGTCTACTTCGTCTCACAGATTTTCAATACGTAAAGCGGTTGTAGGAGTAGTATCGCATTTCACCTGCAGCTTATCCGAGAGGAATGCAAAGGGTGGACTGCGGCCGGTATTTCATGTGACATTTGGCACGGCGACGCCTTCCGCAGAATGATTTTTATTGTTCTAGCATTGTGTAGAAGTTTACTACGCTCATTTAAAAAACCACGTGTTTGTGAGGTACTTTTTTCAACTCCAACTCTGGTCTGAGTTACTCGGCTCGTCACGACCAGAGATACTGTTACTTGAGAAGCCTTTTGATGTACGGAATAAAAGTTCCTGTACATTCCAGTGTACGGAAGCAAAATCAGACACACGCAGGAGGTCAATATGTAACGGACACACGCGCTTTTGAACTATTCGGTTACATTTGGGCCTCCGATATTGGGGATAGTAACCAGTGTTTTCTCAAAATTTTGCAACTGTAGTTTATAACCAGGATTTTCATTGTAGTTGTTGCCAGGTTCTATAAACCAGAATAGTAATTTATAACTGCTTCCTGATGCAAAAATTACAAATCGTGGTTTACAACCAGGAATTTTAACCTGAGTTCACAACCGAGGTTGCAATGTCACCTTTACAGAGATCGTACCCGTATAATTAGGGAGAAGGTCAAGCAGCATTGCCGCCATGATGAGCCAAATTCTACTTAGCATGCAATGGTGGCACGCTTACCAGTTTCTTCAAAGCATTCATGTCTAGTTCAGTGAGGAAAATCAAACTCTAAAATGGAAATTGATCCAAGTTCAATCTAAACTTCGAATATATATATACACTATATATCCCTTGTCGAATATTTAAATCCCATGTAGAATATTACAATCCTTGTCGAATATCTAAATCCCCTGTCGAATATCTAAATCCCCTGTCGAATATTTAAATCCCTGTCGAATATTTAAATCTTCTGTTGAATATTTTTATCCCCCTTCGAATATTTAAATCCCCCCGTCGAATGAATCCTCTGTCAAATATTTAAATCCCCTGTCGAATATTTAATTCCCCTGTCTTGGAAGTAGTCTCGTTAATCCCAGATTTCAATGGCAGAGAGTCACACATGCACAAGTTGGTTTTTAGACAGACATGTTTTTATTGCGATGCTCCAGCGAAAACTGATCTGCTCTTTATTTTTTGCGGCCATATTGACACTTTCATCTGTTGCCTTGGCGTGGGCGCTCGTGGGTGCGCTTAAATGTGTATATTGTTGTACGTACTTACTTCGTCCAGGGGTCTATGGGGTCTGGCCTTGGGCTAAAATATCAATATTTAGAAAAGAAAGAAGGTGAGTTATACGTACTTACTTCGTCCAGGGGTCTATGGGGTCTAGACCTGGGCTAAAATATCAATATTAAGAATAGAAAAAGTAATGAAAAATAGATTATTTCTAATAGAGCTGATCCATGAAATGCATAAAATTGGTTTTTGAAATGGATTAACATTAAGATCCTCAGTTGATTTTCGCTCATGGGAATCGTAATACCCATGTCAGTTGTCGGAAATTGGCGGAAATTGAGGTCAATGCGGAAATTGGGGCCTAATCTCATCAAGTGAAAAATTTTCTCTGACCTACTTGTTATTGAAACACATTTTCTACTTGTTATTGTTACCTACACTTGTTATTGTTACCTACACTTGTTATTGTTACCTACACTTGTTATTGTTACCTACACATGTTATTGTTACCTACACTTGCTATTGTTACCTACACTTGTTATTGTTACCTACACTTGTTATTGTTACCTACACTTGTTATTGTTACCTACACTTGTTATTGTTACCTACACTTGTTATTGTTACCTACACTTGTTATTGTTACCTACACATGTTATTGTTACCTACACTTGTTATTGTTACCTACACTTGCTATTGTTACCTACACTTGTTATTGTTACCTACACTTGCTATTGTTACCTACACTTGTTATTGTTACCTACACATGTTATTGTTACCTACACTTGTTATTGTTACCTACACTTGTTATTGTTACCTACATTTAAAGGGAAATGAAATCGTACAATGAAAATATTATTTTCAGACAAAGTACTTTCAGAGTACTGGCGTTAATCAGCAACCGATTAAAACATAATATTTTATTCGTGCAGCTACCTCTGTTTATTTACACTAAGTTGCGGCAGAAAATTCGCCTGAATTTCAAACTGAATAAGAGCTTTAATTCATCTTATACAAGGGAAGTTAAGCACTGAATAGCAATAATTTTTGTTACATAAAATTTAAAAGATGTTTTATTTTTTTAAAAAATTTTACTGTGTCATTTAAGCTGTAGACGGTAATTAATCGCAGCTGTTTAGCTGCAATTAAGCTATTGACAGAAATTAAATATATTATTATAGATAAACAGCTGTCTTTGCAATATGTCCATCCATGCGTCGCTGGCTTTCGGAAAATTTATGGACATGTTTTGAAAATAAAATACTTTGCGCACATATGTCTACAAGTTCACCGCTCCTAAAAGTGAGTCTTTTAAAACGGATTTTTATTTGACACGCGCATTCTTAATAAATTAACTTTCGTATCCTATAATTTGTAGGATTGCGGGGTCTAAGAATCCACTTAGGTTGTTCGATGAAGCGAATCTTGTGTGTTGATGAGACTTGTGTGCGTCGCTACATGTTGGTGGCACCACATGATGGTGGCACCACGTGATGGTGGCACCACATGATGGTGGCACCACATGATGGTGGCACCGCATGATGGTGGCACCACATGATGGTGGCACCGCATGATGGCGGCTGCCTCCATCACCAGTTTAACCCCGATGTGTCCACGCGAAAATTATCATCGAGTTGAGCGGTCACACGAGCTGCGGAGCTTTAATTTCGCGCCTTGTCGACCTTGTATCCATGATACTCAGGGTGCTGGGCAATCCTGCCATGGGTGCAACAATCACTCAACAATCACTCAGCAATCCCTCAACAATCCCGTCGAGTGGTGTAGATAAGGCCCTGGTGCACCAATCGCACTGATAACGCCAGGTCAGGGTAGCTTTTTAAGGGCCGAATTCGTGTGCAAGTTCACTGCCAAGCTGTAGAGTTATAAAACACGAGGAAATTTTTAAGAATCATCTGCGTTTTGATTATTCTTATTAATATAAGCATCTATCCAGCCCTCTGTTGGGTTGCGAGATGCTCTGTGCTCAAGTTTTGTTAAAACACTCAAACTCGCGAATTTCGTCTCCAAAAAACAGCAGGAAGCGTAGCCCAGTTGGCGAAATAACTTTTGCAACAAAGCGTCTCCGTACAACGACTCCAAATTTCCTGAAACTTTTGCAAAAAGGTGTCGGGAATTTGGAGTCAAATTTATTGAAAATTTGACTCCATCCAGTTCGGTATCCAGGATACGGCGGGCAGAAGCAGTGACCCACCCACCACAACCTCACGTCGCCGTCAGGAGCAGGAACCGCCCCAGGGGCGTGGCAGCGAGGACTTGAATAAGGACTTTTATAACACCTCGGTTATGCAAGGCGCGGTTCGCTACTGGCTCAGGGCATGGCCGGCTAGTTTGCCTGAACTTCGACTTTTGTTCCCCCGTTTAATCGGAAGCAACTTCGAGGGAGGGTATCAGGATACGTGCTTTGAAACTTTCACTTAACACTTGTGACTGCGGCAGGTAAAACTGAAGTTTAACATTCAATTCAAATTTAAAGTTAATTTTGTTAGTCAATGTTGAAAATACCAAACATTATCTGGATCGCATTTTCATCAAGTTCAGATTAAGCCTTTTTTTAAATTTTCTTTGTGACTACTGGTTGTTCAGCAGCTTAATGAGAACTCCCTCCGTGACCAAATATGGCTCACGTCGCAGTCAAAGTGTTAAGTAATTTGTGCAGGATCTTGTTCCTTTTGACACACAGTTCAGGTGGCAGAGAAAATACTGCTGAATTATTTTTGTTCTATGAGTCGTGAAGAGTAATCTACGATAAAAAGAATCATCAGAAGTGGTAAAAACTTTTTTAAAGAGTAGTCTGAATTAAACGGTCAGTTTAGACAGCAGTGGTTCTTAGCCTGGGTTCGGCATGCTACAGTTTGTGCACTCATACAGTATACAGTTATCATACACATTTATTTTGAATTTGGAGAAAAAAGCACGTTTTATTTTTCCAACTACGAAGGGTTCGATGAATGCATGCATGGAACTTGTGGGGTTCAGTACCTCCAACAAGGCTAAGAACCACAGCTTTAGAGCAGGGCTTCTTAGCATGTACCTCTAGGGGTACATTTAACACACTTCAAATGTTAAAATGCACGATATATATTTACTTGCAACGGTATAAGTATTTATAATTATTAATCATTAAGTGCATTTTTATAGTTTCTCTAATCTTTAGCTGTGCTGGGGTACATAAAGATGCAGCATTACGCTAAGGGGGTAAACGACAATAGAAAGGTTAAGAACTACTGTTTTAGAGTGATGTGACATGCGGCAGAACCGTATCCTACCTACACAGGACGTCAACCCTAATTCAGGGATAATCCAACCCTAATTCAGGGTTAATTCAACCCTAATTCAGGGTTAATTATACCCTAATTCAGGGTTAATTCAACCCTAATTCAGGGTTAATTCGACCCTAATTCAGGGGTAATTCGACCTTAAATAGCACAATGAGGGCCTGCTTGCTCCCTTTAATACACTCTGAATAGTCACCACGGTATAGGAAATAAGAGAAGATCATTCCTAAGGGGGAAAATACACCTCCTCTTGTTCGGCTAACCAATAGAACGGCTTCAGTTCAAACAAACTGAATGACGTTACCATTGCGACATGTCGTTAGGCCAATAGGGGTGCCAGATTTAGGGGTAGCAGTGGTGCTAGATGCAAAATGAGTGCTGCTATTGGTTCGTTTCCGTGACGTCAGCATTGCCACACGGTCGATGAAAAAAAATACTGGTTTGACCCTACCAAATTTCTTCCACCGTGCTACGTAGTCACTTAAACAGGCGCATAGTTTATATTCCACGTTCTGGAATGTACTTAAACTGTACCTAAACATTTTGTATCGCCATGTTGTGACGACTGAAGCTGCATTTGAGGTTCAAATCCTTTATTTTTTTGCTAAATTGTTGATAAAAGTGTGGCTTTTTTGCAGTGTACGTAAACCGTTCTGTTTAATTAACTAAAAAAAATTAATTTGTAATATATAAATTATGATTATAAAAACACACATTCAATTATAATTGAGACGGCAAGAGATATGTAAATATGTTTAAATAAGCTATTTATGTTTGCGACGAGATGGAACGAAACAAAATGCCGCAGTCTACGTTCACTTGTAAAAAGGTTTTACAAAGCCTTTCAGTTTCTCTCTCCCTTGAACGCAGCAGAGGATACATTAGAATATCTGAACAATCTTTAGCGCAAAATTCTCCACTTTATGGGTGAACTGGAAGCATTCATTCTGCAAGGAACTAACCTCCTTGCAACCTTTGTGTCACTTTCTAAAGAGTTAACAGCAGAATCTACGCTTCCTTTTCTTAGAGTCGTTTTTTTATTCGCGACCTCCACATCTCTGTTAAAAGACTTTAATCCGAAATTGAACTTTCACTTGGAATGAACGAGATCCTGATCGACCTTTGGTTTGGAGTCGAAATAGAAGTCATGCTGGGCTTGCTCTTTGAGGCAAAACGCTGGCTCCAGTAGAAATGGAAGATTTGAAGCCATCTGACTTGGGAAGACAACGTCAGTCAAGGGTGCCACTGATTGGCATACCGCTGATTGGCACAATAATTGGGAGCACATTGTATGTCTAGCACAGTGGCTCATTGATTGACACAATAATTGGGAGCTCATTGAGTATCTAGGATACTGGCTCATTGATTGGCACAATAACTGGGAGCTCATTGAGTATCTAGGATACTGGCTCATTGATTGACACAATAACTGGGAGCTCATTGAGTATCTAGGATACTGGCTCATTGATTGACACAATAATTGGGAGCTCATTGAGTATCTAGGATACTGGCTCATTGATTGGCACAATAACTGGGAGCTCATTGAGTATCTAGGATACTGGCACATTGATTGACACAATAACTGGGAGCTCATTGAGTATCTAGGATACTGGCTCATTGATTGACACAATAACTGGGAGCTCATTGAGTATCTAGGATACTGGCTCATTGATTGGCACAATAACTGGGAGCTCATTGAGTATCTAGGATACTGGCTCATTGATTGGCACAATAATTTGGAGCTCATTGAGTATCTAGGATACTGGCTCATTGATTGGCACAATAATTGGGAGCTCATTGAGTATCTAGGATACTGGCTCGTTGATTGGCACAATAGTTGGGAGCTCATTGAGTCACTAGCATACTGGCACAATAATAATTATTGGGAACACTTTTTGTATCTAGAATACTGGGTCATTGAGGTCAGTGCTATAATTCGTGTCACTGAGAAGTGCGTCTGATTAAGGTCACTTAATTTCGTCTTAATTTAGCCAGACTCGAAATTGAGGCCCGGTGAATGAGTGGGGATGATTCAGCGAACATTCGGCAGAGGGAGGAGCGGCCTTGAAATGAAAACCTTTCATGAAAATTTGAAAGAATGACACAAAATGGTAGTGGGAAAATGACCTTTAGCATTAACATGGTTGACAGAATTGGCTCAAAATTGCTCCAATATTCATTCATGTTGTCATGCGCAATATATGATAGCGTAGTATGAGGAAAAGATACAGTGATCTTTCATTTGGTCTCTGGGTCTCTCAAATAAGAAAGAGAGACTTTGTTCTTGCCATGTCACTCTAGCAAGAACACGCCCACTCCAGCCTACTCAAAAATGCAGAATGTCGCATTTCTTGATTCATTTTTCAAAATCAGTTTTTGGTCTAATTAACTGTGCGATTTTATTTGCATTTGCTGAGGGCAGGGAAAAAGTTACGAAACATTAGATGTACGTTTCCTAAATCCATGTGTGCTCTGTATATTCTCACACAATAATGAAAACATTAGATGTACGTCTACTAAATCCATGTGTGCTCTGTATATTCTCACTATCATGAAAACATTAGATGAACTAAATCCATGTGTGCTCTGTATATTCACACACAATAATGGATGCAGACAACCACCTGCCGACCAGCGGCGGCGACAGGGCGGACTCAGAGCTCCGACCTTCACCTTCGCTCAAAACTTAATGGTTCTTAGGAGAAAATTATAGTCTTGCTCTCGTGCACCTTTGTCATATTACAGCAATGAAGTCGAAAGTGACACTAAAACTAACTTTTCATGGATGTAAAGGCGTTCACTGAGGAGAGGAATGTACCTAAACCGACGGTCAGAAATTGATTAACGTGACGGTGCTTCTAAAGTAACTATACATTTTTAGCCTATTGATTATATTCAGGCTACTAGCCAGGGAATAAATAGTCAGTGTGTAACTATTGCCTCTTTTTCCATACATGCGATGAGTGCGTGACTAGAACATATGTAACTACTGACGGCATCTTTTCCACACTTATGAGTGTAACAAGCGTTGTTGTAGCACTGGCACAATTTGTTGTGCGGTAGATGTGCCAAGGCGATCTTGAAGCGTTGTCGTAGCGCTGGCACAAGTTGTTGTGCGCCAAAGGATGTTACAAGGCGATCTTGAATAAAGGCTCATTACTAATGAGACAAACGCCAACTTCTTTTTACTCTAATTAACTCTAAGTTATGGCCAAGTTGCCAGTCGTATCCTGGCTACGCCTGCTCCGGCGCCACCGATCACAAAGTATGGTGGCGAGGTAATAAGTCTCGTAGCCTTGAGGTGTGGAGCTGGACAGGTTTCTAGAAGAATTGTGGTTTCAACTGGTTTCCAGTAATGGGTGGATTAGACTAGTAAAAAACATGACAATCTCGTACTTGAACCGAAACTGAAACTGAATTAGGCTTCTTCCATCACGAGTGTCATGAGGGAAGAGGGAAGGATTAGACAAGGAAAAACATAACAATTTAGTATGTGAACTGAAGCTCAATATACTGTGGTGCAATGAGGGATACTGTAGTTTATAGACACCAAAGTGTGGTGTAGTAGAGACTGTACATTTGATCTTCAAGTTCTTTTTAATTTTTTTCTTCAAGTTTCGGATGTAAGAAAAGTTTTACATATATCTACGATTGGGGTTACCTACAAATTAGTGGTGTTTGCGACATGGGCCTTCGACATACGTTCTTGTGCCCTACAAAATTATTCCTTGTTCCGATAGAGAAATAATATTTGCGTCGTATCCTGGATACCTAATTAGGAAATAAGGCTAGTCTTGAGCCTAAGTTGTGTGAGATGGTATAATCTGACAAAAAAATGTTTTTTAAAATTTTTGTAAATTTTACTTTCAACAGTAAATCAATCTTTTTTTCAATGCTTTGAAAAAAATTATATAATCATCGTACAGGTAGCATTGTTTTAGGCATTATTTATTTTTAATGTTCATTACATTTGAAAAGCTCGAACTGAAATTTTTTCGTTCTCTTAAAAATTTTTTTTAGAAAATTACTAACACACATGTCTTCTAAAAAACGCGCTTTATATCGAGAAGAGTTATAATGTCTGACGTAGATGATATCTGTGGTGGGTGTCTAACGCAAAATATATTTGTGCATTCGTAATTAATTTTTTGTTGATTGAATGGAAACTGATAATAATTGCAGTATAGATCTGCAAACCAACATCTTAAAGTAGCGTGAGGCTCAACTGACACTGATATTGAACAACGAAATCGAGGGGAAATTGGAACAAATGAAAAATCAAATTGGAAAAGTGTTCAAGTTCACCTCATGCCATTCTATGATGTTTTTTTATCTACAACAATGGACGCTTCGGGTCTTGAGGAGTTAAGTCGCACGACCTGGCGGTTAAAAAGGAGATTTTCATTTTTTATTTTAAATCATCTGTTTTGAACAGCATTTTTCTCAAAGATTCATGACCACCATTTATGGTGTAGAGAAATATCAGTAAATTCATATTATAAATTTACAACATATTTCTGAGCGTTTTTTTCAACCTCCAGCACCGACCGAACGAGAGAGGTCAGTAGCGTCTTTCGTCCGCTCTGTGCACGAGCAAAATAATCACCAACGAATTTTTTAATTTAGTTAACTCTCAATTTATGAAAAATTTCAACAATAAAATTGTTAATGAAATAAAAATTTTATATGATGTAAAATATATGAAGTCAAGGCGAAGAATAAGACATACGACACCTCAAAATGCAAATTTTCACAGGTCGCTACTCCACGTGTTACTATGCACTGAAGATAACTTTTTTAATAATCCGAAACGTTTGTTTTTATCTTGATATTCTTCGCTACGTTGGTTTTCTTTTTTTTATCCTCAAAGTGATTTAATAATAAACAGCCTATTTCATCTATTTTGTTGAACAAATTTACCGTAGACTGTACTAAAATTGTATTTAAGTTGAGACCATCGCTCTGAATCCAGTTGCCTACAGTTGAGCTTGTATCCAAAAGACTCAAAATATCATCGAATGCTTCAGCGTTGGGCAAGTAAAACGGATGTCTCTTTTCCGAACACAATTCATCCCAATAACGCAAAACTTACGCTTAAAACAATGAGTAAAAATTTTGTTTCAGGTGCATAACTTATTTTTAACCTCGAGTGAGAGAAAATACAGGAGTCGTTCAATTTCTTCGAAAGAGACTTAAATGCCTGCGAATTTAGCAAGCCTTTTAAATAAGCGCAGTGCATAATTTTAACTAAGTAGGGGAAGGAGCCAGTCAAGCGTAACTGAGAGTATCAATTTTCTCCTGATGGCCACGATTAGCAAAAAGATTGCCGCTTACCAGGAACTTTGCACCAGTGTGGCAACACTGCCGGGGTCTGCTCATTAACTCGAATGGTTAGACTTCGTGTAGGGCATCCGACGTACTCGGAGAAAGACTGCATTTTTCGAGGGAATACTACTAGGAGTAAGACTTGGAGTCTTATTAGCATTAAGACATAATTTTTAAAACGCTCATTTGGTTAAATACTGGATGGCATTTTTACCATGAGTCAAATGTTTTTCTGTTTCAATTTAATTTTGTGACTGAAAAGTTAGAATCCAAGTGACTCAGTTTCGGAAATAAATTGTGTAAAGTGTTGGAAAAGCTTAGGTAGAAAAATACAAAGTTGATTGTTCGAAAATATTATCATCTGTATTTCCAAGAGAGGAACTATTCCTGCATATGCTGAATATCAGTAATGAAATTCAATTAACACATATTTTGATACGTTATGGACTTTTAACTGTGAACATTTTTAATACATTATTACTCATAGAAAATTCTTACGCGTATTCAACACATCATGCATTATTATCCTCAGAAGCATGTGAGTCTGCCCATCTCGTTCTACAAAGCTTTCATTCTTCTAATCAGGTGCCTCAGCTTCAAATGATCATGCGTTATATGACTACACAGTCTAACTTTTTCGCCGCCTGCATGCATGTTTTTCGCTTAAATCGCTTTGGCGGCGAAAAACATGCATGCAGGCGGCGAATAAGTTCGACTGGAAAAGTTAGATTTACCTGATAGAAGACATTCTCAATCGCTTCCACAGCGTGACACTTACTAGCTTTCAGACATTGATGAATTCGTGTCAAGTCTAAATGATGACCATTTAAATACGTAGCGACTAGGTGTACACTTACTAGCTCAGAACATTGATGAATGCATGCCAACTCTAAATTTTGACTATCTGATAATGTAGCGACTAGGTGCACACTTACAATGAGAGCTTTCAGACATTGATGAATTCGTGTCAAGTCTAAATGTTGACTATTTAAATATGTATCGACTAGATTTTGAAATGAATGTACTAGCTACATTCTTTTCATTAGCTTACTAGCTTTCAGACATAGATGTATTCGTTTCAAGTCTAAGTGATGACTATTTAAAAACATTAAATTAAAATACATTAAATTGAAATACATCAAATTTAAATACATTTAATTTAATATATTAAATTTAAATACACTAAATATGAAACATTGAATTAAAATACATTCAATTTAAGTACATGAAAATCAAATACATTAAACTTGAAAACACTAAATTTAAATACATCAAATTTACATACATTAGAATACATTAAATTAAATACATCAAATTTAAACATGTATCTACTAGATTTTGAAACGAACGCAATATCTCAAATGGAAATGTTGTTGCAGGGAGGGTGGAGGAGACCCGTGGCAGGGCCAGCCGTGCTGCTGCTGACGGTGCTGACCACCGCCCTCTGTGCCCCCCAGCAGCGGCTCTTCCCGCTCCCCACCGGTCCCAACGCCCCCGACTTCCTGCAGCCAGCACCTGCATTCTCCCAGGTAACCATACTCCCCTTCTTTATTTCAATACCCAAGTGAATTTGTTATTTTTACCCTGTGTGTTTATCCACCCCACCCCCATTGCAATTTTTATCCTATATGTTCATCTCCCATGGATTCCCCCAGGTTACTATATTCCCTATCTTTATTTCAACATCTAAATGAATCACTCATTTTTATCCTGTATGTTCGTTCCCATGTTACTTTTTTATCCTGTATGTTTATTCTCCTATTGCACCTCTATGTATGATAGAATGTGCTACTACTGCTCAATGAATGAGTTTACCCCTACAGATGATTCTATTTCAATGTTTCACATTCTTACTCAGTGGTTATAAGCGAGACACATTTAGCCTCCCGAGTACACTAATGTTAAAGTACCAATACTACATTTCTCTTCCTGAAGGGAACAAGGTTAAAGTACCTCTGCCACATTTTCTTACCAGTAAAATGAAGCTAAAGTGCCCTCCCCCATTTCCCTACCTGTTGTTGGTAAATTTAAAGTACTTTCTCTACATTTCGTACCTCGAATAGGAGATTTTGCTCGGGAATATTTTCACTATAAAAATTAATAATTTTCTTACACACGGTCGGTAAAAGTTTGGTAATTTTTCCAAATAAAATTGTGGGCTTTTGTGGGATAAACAAACGCGTTCTAAATAACTCTCTCCATTTTTGAAGATCACCATTGTGTTTTCTGTTAACAATTACTCGTGTTTCAGGTCGGAAGGCAGTCGAACTCTATCCAGGGCATCGAAAGACGTAACCAAGCCTCGTCTATACCAGTCTCCCAAGAGCTGCTGTGGCTGCTCCAACAAATCCCAGCTCGTCAGAAGTCTTTCCTTCCACTTGCGCAAAGCGAGAGTAGATTCTTCTCCCCTGCACCGTCGTCAGTCAACGGAAACATCCTAGATTCTTCAGCAGGAGGGTTTCCTGAATCACGTTCCACAGCTCGCGATAATATTGACAAAATTTCTTCCCAAAGAAATATCTTAGATTCTTCCTTTGATAGATTCGCTGGGTCTCGCGCCAGTATTCAAAACAACGCCGATGATTTCACTCATCGCCGACTCTTTGCTTCTGTGCCATCGAGTGCCGATGTAAGTCCAAGGCTGGAAGCCATCCGGAATATCGGGCAATCCTCGAACTTGGCATCTTCTGGTGCCTTGCCTTCTCCGTTCCAGCTAGTTTCATCTCAACCCTCGACTCAAGATCTCCTGCAGATACGGTCATTACAGCTGCAGCAGCTGGAGCAGCAGCAGCTGCAGCAGCTGCAGCAGCTGGAGCAGCAGCAGAGGTTAATTGAACTTCAAAATGAACTGCTGCAGTACCAGCGGCTCCTAAGGCAACAACCAGATTTGAATTTTAAAGAGCAACAAATTGATCGAAGTGACGGATTTTCAGTGACTGCCTTGAATTCTTCACCATCGAGCAGCGGTCATCAGTCGTTAGTTCCAAGTGAAACAATTTCCTCTCCTCACCTAGAGACGAATGCAAGATTATCAACGAGCAATCCCGTCCAGCTCCAAGGCAAAGAAATTAACGAAGAGGCTACTCCAGTATCACACGTTGTCCACACTGTAACCCAAACCGTTTTCGTGCCCATTTCTAGTTCAGGGAACGAGGAAGAAAGTGATACAGGAGCAGCTATTCTCCAAGAAACGAAGTTCAACACGGCAGATGAAATTGATCACACAAGTACTTTAAAGTCTGCCGACGAGCATAACTTTCATCCTGAGAGCCAGTCACCAATTTCAAATGACCCAATAGATGTAGTCACTCTGGATGCCAATGATGATAGCAATGCATCTCAGACTATTGAGGAGACGGACCATGACTCCGGAGTTGGTGAGGTTGTCCTGGAAGACCATGAACGTAGGGAAGAAGAAGCAATACCTCTCAAGGGTAGAGATTCTCAAGACAGTCAGACTGAAATTCAAGGAAAACCAACCGAAATCCCAGAAGAAAAGAGAATTGTATCAGAATTAGAGAGCATCAATTTTGACATAGACCATGACGCCCACGCACAAAGAGGTGTTGGTGCGCTAGCAGCCTCACAGGCTGATACTGACTCGATAACTTCGGTAGCTGAAAACTCGTTTTCATTGACATCTTTAGCCTCTGATCTTGGTTCAGCTCCTGAAAATGACCCTACGTTGGCCCTCGATGTTTCTTCCCTTTCTACTTTTGAATTGTCAAGTGAGAACGCAGCTGAGGCTAATCTTGAAGTTTTATCAGGTGTTCAAGCACATAAAGCCGAAGAAGATCAAATTCATTCGTCAACCCCAGAGTTTGAGCAAAATGAGCCTGAGAGCTCCAACGCTGATGAAGCAATAGAATCGAGTTCTTCTATTTTCGTAGACGCTGATTTACTCCGAGAAAACACTGAAAAACAATCGAATCTGGCTCCGACTGCCAACTTGAAGATTGTTGAGGGAACTGAAGTCAAAATTTTAGATTCTACTTCTCCCGTCGAGTTATTCGAACACTCTGAAGATCCCATTGAGAATTTTTCTCCGCAACAGACACTTGAAGACTCTACACTGCACACGCAAAATAATGACGCTTCCGTTACCAAGGAGCCAAGTACAATAGAAAACACTCATGATTTTTCGCTGCATTCGCACCACGATTCTCCGTCAATATCACCATCTCTTCAAAACGCAGAATCCCAAGACGCTGCGTCGGATACCTTGATTGCTGAAAAGTTGAATGTACCAATAAGTTCAAAACCAGATTCCCAGCACCAAGTTGCATCAGCTCTAAACGTAGAATCTCAGGACACACAAGCAGATGTCGTGATCATCGAGAAATCAAACGTACCAGTAAACATAGCTGACGATTTTTCAGCAGATTCTCAGCACGATGCTCTGCCATCTTCATCGTTACCACAAAGCGCAGAGTCTCCAAATGTACCGTCAGACATTTTGATAGTCCGTGAGTTGAACCCACAAGAGAATGCCGACCGGGATTTGTTTCACAACTCACCTCATCTTCTTCCATCTGTTCCGTCTGAAGGAACTCATATTGTTAAGCCTCAAGATGCCACCGCTGATGTCCTCATCGTTACAGACGCGGATATCCACAAAGATGCTGAAAACAACTTCGATGTCAAAGCTAGAGTTTTATCTGAACCTATCGTTGAAAAAAGTACCAAGGACCACCCCCATGATAAAAATGACGAAATCCTGCATACCAAGACCACCCTTTCTCCTCTAGTGGTCGAATCGTCATCCACTCTAAGAATATTTCAAAATAATGCTGAAATTATTACTAACAGCCCTTCGCAATCTGAAGTTTTATTCCATACAGTCGCTCCTCCTACTGAAGAACTTACGACAAGTATGCTGCCGATCGAAGAAATGTTCGAAAAATTCAAAGACGACCGCGAATTTGATCACCAGAGTCAAAATTTCCATGAAGACACCGGCGTTTTGGATCCCAATGAACATTTAGTCAACGAAACAATGACGGATGTACACGATCAGGAATTTCCTGAATATGATGCTTTCTTAGAAGAAGATTTCACAAATTCTAACGTGCCTACTGACCATGAGTTTCAGAGTGACTTGAACGCTCCAGGTAATGAAGATGTTGCAGTGACGGAAAAAGCTGCTATAAAACCACAGTTAGATTCATCTGGTGCAAAAACTTCTCCCCAAACCGAAAGGGACGATCCTTCCTCGGATGGAAAGATATTTGTAGCGAGAGGACCGCTCGAAATAGATTTCAACTCTCCAAGGATCGTTGAGCGAACCGTAATTTCGATTTCTTCGAACATTGATCCCAATTCCCACCAGCAGACAGAAGCTGACAAATTACAGTCAAAATCTGTTCCAGAATCTGGCACCAGACAGTCGTCAGATAATTCCGAAAACGGTGCTGAGTCACATAACGTCCCAACCTTCACAATCTTCGTCAACCCTAAAACTGGTCGCATTTTCAAACGTTCTGTTCCCCAGGATATGAATTCTAAGTTATCAGAAATTTTGAAAATGAAAGAAAAGCAGATGGAGAACGCGAATAAACGATTCAGAGGACGGCAAGGTCTGTTCACTATGTTTAAATCGGAACAAAACTCAGAGAAGAACACGACTCCTGGAGTTGGGAAATCAGTTTCTGTTACAAACAGAGAATCCATTAATGCAAGGCCTTGGTCATTTCTACCTGACCGCCTCACAGCTAGGAAAGCAAGTCCCGATGCCGACCCTAATTCCAGTAGAAGAAAAATGTTATCGGACTTGAGAGCTCAAAGAATGAAAAAGCTTCAGGCTTTAACGGCGACCTCTTCATTTTCCAACAGACTTGGTGAAGCAGCTGCTGCACCGTCAAATGACGAAGATGTGACAGAATCCACATCGGCTTCTGAAACAACAGCAGTAGAAAAGGAAAGCTCTGTATTGATTACAACAAATGCAACTGAAACTACGGGTCTAGAAGAAACAGAGCAAGAACCTCAACCTGAGGCTGATCCTGCCGAAGAGCCTAAAAGTACAGACGCAGACAAACAACTAACTTTACAAGAACAGCTCAAAAAGCTGTTGAGAAATAAAAATACTGGAGACAAAGTGCGCCGGCGATTGTTAACATCTCGCCGTTCGTTCCTTCAGAACAAACGAAAGCAGGAAACGGTGGATGAAACTGAAAAAAGTATCATGACCACCTCTACAACAGTCACTGATACTCCCGTCACAACTGTCAGACCGCTGAGATTCAACCGATTTAGAAACCAAGCTGCCGGGAGAGGAACTGACCGCAGGGATAGAGTTCGGACACTGGCTTCACGTTTCAGAAATAGAAACGAAGAAAAGAAAGCTGACGTGATGGAGGACACTGAGGTTGAAGAAAAGACAGTTGCAGAAAAAGAAAAGCTAAGTAAGCCTCCGAGTGACAGAAGGTTCAAACTCACAAGGTTTGAGGGCTTCCGTAGACGAGAGCGACCGGCTGGTCGAAGGCCCGCTGGTGAACTGATATCGTCTACAACTAAAAAACCAGCCCCATCATCTTCAAAATCATCTCTTTCAGAAGGTGACGACAGTAATGTAAGCTCAGCCACGACCGTAAAACCTTTCAAAACCCATAACCGTCTTTCTCGGCCCTCGAAATTCAATGACGTCGATGACAATTTGATAGTCGAGAATGGGGACACCACAGAGACTCCGGAACTCAAGACCAGTGATCTTCCACCGTTCATGGCAAAGTTTAAGGAAATAATTAGCAAGACGACTCAAAGTCCCACACTTAAATTGCCGCCAATTTCATCAGCGGAGCCTTCGAACAACGAAATTTTGGTTTCAACGTTGAACGAAATTCTAGACGAGACTACTACCCCCAGGTCCTCAACTGAATCTGAGTTAACCCAGGCAGATGAAACAAGCACAAATGACTTGCCGGCGTTAGATGATAGTTTGAAATTTGAAACTAGCACACCGCTAATTCAAACAACATCTCTCACGGACTACCCATTAGCTGACTCATCCACAACCGAGCCAATTCCGGACACTACTCAAATTTTCGCCAACATTGAGACCACTTTGCCACCTCTGATTACGGTCACATCGGCTCCAGTGCCAATAGTACGCGTTGATGAGAATGTTCTGGAGAATGAACAGACTCGTCCTGGTACTTCATTTTTGGATAATGTCATTAGCCCAAGGAAGCTACCTTCCCAAGCTAGAGAGCAGGTAGTCAAAGTCCAAGGAGAAAAAGTTTCAGATGTGTTCAGTCGAATGCTTGCGAGCATCTCTGAGCAGAAGAGAAACAATGTTCTAAGAAACCAAGACGATTCTACGATAGGGTTTGCCAGCGGAATACAACGAAAGGATGATGAGTCTGCCTTTGGAAGTCAGTTCTTGGGCGTTGGGAAAAAATCTGTTTTCTCACAGTCTCCTTTTGATGGAGACCGCAACGTCGTCGCTGGAGTTCCCATTCACGCCGTAGTTTCTTCTCTATCACGTCGAACTCAAGGTTTCAGACCTCGTATCAATCGACCCTCGGTTAACATAGAACCAGAAACCTCAACACCAGCGACCACTCCAGACAGAGATAATATCCTCAACAGAATACAAGGAGTTGCAGAAACCTTTGCTACTTCTTCGAGCGCATCTATTGCTTCTCCTGACTTCACTACTCCGCCAGTCTCTTCAGTTTTAGATACAATTCCCACAACCACACCATCACTTGCTCAGTTCTCAGAGACCGCTCCTCTGACTTTGCGAAACCACTCTCTCAAAGCCCAGCTGATGAAAGGCAACTTTTCGCTCCTGGTTGATGGCGTACTTCTGGAAGAAGTGGCCTCCGTCAGCCAAAATGGAAGTAATGTCGAACCGTCCCAACCAGTAAAGGATATAAATCTTCGGTTGTTTGACATTCCAGTGATCATGGATTTGCCTAACACAACTTTTACGACTACGGGACCAACAGACATCTCTTCTGTTTCATTCTCGTCGACGACGGCCAGCACCACGACCAGCACTGAGTCTCCAATCGGTGAAGTGTTTCCTGATTTTGAAGTTAATGAGTCTAACGTTACTCATGACAATTCTCACCCATCATCTAGTGCTCATGTTCCTTTCTCGTTCATTGAAGAAGCTGCAGACCCAGAAAATCGTCGTCACGAAGCTGCTGGCCGATCACTTCAATTCGAATCAGTTTCCTCCAATACACTACCCACTCCATTTTCAGGTCCTCCTATCAATATTCAGACCAAAATTGAAAGCGGTGGAAAACCGCTAGAAGGCTTGGAAGATCCTACTGCAGAAAATTTCCCCGTCGACCAATTTTTCCACGAAGAAGTAATTTCTTCAACGAGTCATACGCCATCATTCCATGAGATATTCCCGTCACTTTTTGGAACGAATCCCGAACAGAAAAATGATCAGTCTGAATCTAGAGTGGATTTTACCCCTCAAGAGGAGATGCAGTTCGTCAATATAGACTCTGAACCTGAATTTCCTTTAAATATGGAACCTGTTTCTGAATTTTCATTCCCAGCTACAGATAAACCAGAATTGAAAGAAATGAATTTCTTGACACCTCTCGATGAAATGGAACCTGAAGATTCTCAATCACCACTGCTCAAACCAGTACCTTTGACTCCGTTCCAAGGTGAAGATCACTTGGATGATTCGCTGCAATTTGATATTAGGGAGCGAAACCCACTCCACACAGAAGCAGAGCTCGCCTTCGAAAGTATCAATGACGCTGTTCCAGAAACTCTACTTGCAGAACCTTCTCCTTCGGATGATAGTTTGGTTAGCATCAGCTATCCTTCAGATACTTTTGATCCGACGATACCTCACACAACCGAAAGAACTACACCTATTTCAAATTTCGATGCTGAACAAACGTTATCATCTCGTCAAGATCTTAGATTTAATGCCGAATCTCCGGACAGTTTCATCCATGTCGAGCCATCAACTGTTGAAAGTAAGGGCATGGTTCCTGAAAGAATTGATTCGCAAGGTTCTCCAATACTGCCTGATATAAACAGTGAGTTCCAAGGCTCGTTTTCGCCTGTGATTCATTCTCAGCTAGACAGAGCTTTCATGCCTGTAGTCACTGATCAGCCCAACGATGCTTTTATCCCATCCATAAATATACATGCTAAGAACAAGGTTTTCGCACAAACCGATGCCACTGTCAATACTATAGATGCGAATGGCCGGTCACTTTTTGAAGATTTCACAACTGAAATGCCTGTTAGCGTAACAGAACCATCGGTTGCAGTTGATGACTTTGCTGCTCAATTTGAAAGTGCAGTTCCGAGACCAAGTTTTGAATCGGACTCTCCGGCTGTGGAGTTTGACTTTAATCCACAACCATCTCTTTCTCTTCAAACTGACTCAAATCCACTCATTGACTCCGATGATTCGCAGGTATTTCCTGGAAAAGACGATCATAGCTCACTGAACGACTTCATAAATAAATTAAGCCCTACGACGGTTTCTCTTTTCAATATTTTCAACCCTGAAATACATCCAGTCGATGACTCGTCACCTTTCCACGCAGAGATAGGAAATGAATTCGATTCTGAAAGTTTCAGCGAACCTATATCACATTCAGGTTTCAACGAACCTGCGACACCAAAATTAACGGAAGCCTTTGATAGCGCTGTCACTCAACCTCCTATATTTGAAAAATTGTTCGAAAATTCGTTTTCAAAAACCACCGAGCCAGAAGGATTGACATCTGAGAATCAAGATCTAGGATTGGGAAATGCTCAATCTGGTTTGGGTGCTACTGAAACTTTCGGTCCTACCAAATTCACTGAAGAGGAACAAGAACCAAACGTTGATTTAGCTAGCAAAACAGTGGATCCTCTTAGTCAAACTGAGCCGCCATCAATTCCAGAAGAAGTTTCACCGAATTCCGGACTCAGCCCTCAGATCCTTTGGACTAGCGTGAGAGACCGGAGTCCTTCTGCAGTGTCTCAAAGAACTTCAACCAAGCCGTTCCCTAGGCTCATACCTGTTGAACAACCCTTCATGGGGACCCTAGAAGGTTCAGGCCAATTTGATTCCCAAACAGGAAATCCATCTATTGTTAAGAAGAAAGTTATCCGGATAACTTCACTGTCTATGTTGACACCCAATCCGCCAGTGAATACTCATGCATCTCCCTCCCCAAGGCAGCTGGTACCTGTCCCTCTGGACGGGGAAACTCCTGTTGGTCGTAGACGTCGACCTGGAACTCGGACTCGAGCAGGGCATGCTAGGCGTCTCGGCTCAAGGACCAGAACTGGAGATGTTAATCTCAGAACTGGCGATGTTGGACTCAGAACTGACGACGTTAGACTCAGAACTGGCGATGTTAGTCTCAGAACCGGCGATGTTAGTCTTTCAAGGCCTCAGTCAAGAATCCCGGAAAACACAAGTAGCGTGAATTTAAGGACTGCCACCAACGTTAGGAGTCGAAACCGAGGTGAGACAAGAGCATTTGATAACCAATTCACGCTCGATTCTTCAACTTCGGGCCGGAAATCCACTGAAAATCGGCTACCCCCACAAACTGAAACACCTGAAATCATGTTGACAACTCCCCGCTCTCTTGGACCAATTGAAGATCCTGTAATTTCTTCAGTAGACGAGGCAAGGGAAGCACAAAGTATATCAGTAATTGGTGACGATGAAACATCATTGGTCATTGAAGCGCCAGTACCAAGCAGCAGAGAGGGAGCAATATCACTGCCTGACTCTCTTCCAGAATCCACAGTTCCAAATACATTTGTTCATGAAACTGCTATAGATCAATCAAAAATTAATGAGGATGCTGTGCCCTTAGAAATACCTCAAATAGCTGTGGCATCATCACTGCCCGCAGTATCACATTTCGATATTGATACAACTACAGAGTCGGAATCTACGGATCACGATCAGGAACACATTTCACAGAACATATTGTTGCACACTGATGTAACGTCGCTTCCCTCAGTCAAAGATGAGTCATCACTGGACGTATTACATACTGACTCGTCACCACGAAACCTACTACACACTGATTCATTCCCGCAAGAATTGCCACATACTGACTTGTCACCTCAAAACCTACTACACACTGATTCATTCCCGCAAGAATTTCCACATACTGACTCGTCACCACGAAACCTACTACATACTGATTCATTCCCGCAAGAATTGCCACATACTGACTTGTCACCTCAAAACCTACTACACACTGATTCATTCCCGCAAGAATTTCCACATACTGACTCGTCACCACGAAACCTACTACATACTGATCCGTTACCTCAAAACCCATTGCACGTTGACTCAACTACCGTAAAACCTATGATAGTTCAAGACCTAGGTACTACGACTGAGGATCAAAGTTCGAGTACTCAGGCTGTACTTTTAACAACCACATCTCCCGAATCCAGACCCAGGGAGAAGGGGGATTTACCCAATTCGTTTTTGCAAGATTTCAGCTCAAGCATTAAAAGAAATGGTGATAATAATGATAATGCATCTAATGACCCTGACATTCTTGTTTCCCTGTTCGAAAACATTTCTTCATCGCCGATTGCGCCACCAATACAGATATCATCCGTTCATTCAGCTTCCCAAGACTTATCCGTTCCACAAACAGTAGCTTCTGAAGACGATCTTTCGTCGATGCCAGACAACGCAGAACTCGCTCCCCATTCAGATTCCACATCTAGTCCGTCAACCTTGAATGATGCTGATGAAAGTGCCTCTACGCTACTTTCTGACTCTGCACCTCAGTCCACAGATAACCTACATGATCTGACCAACGACGAGTTACTGCTTCTTGATATATTGGCAGACATAGTACAAACTCCGGCCACTTTACCCATCAACCCTGAACCAGAAACATTTGCTCAAGACATTTTCTCTCATGAAGGTAATACTGCAACCGAACATCGAGAGCCAAAATCGATAGATATATCCGACAGGGTATCTCAATCTCAGAATTTACCGATTTCAGCAGGCGAATTTTCAAAGGATAATCGCAAAGAACAAAGTTTCAGCAAAACGCCTTCTACTTTCCAGTCATTGCCACAGCGAGGAAGACCAGTCTTTCCTCCTCCATTGCCCCAATTTCCCCAAATGCCGACCATAACAACGCCCGCTCCTTTTGCTAACCATTTCCAGTTGTCAAACAACCAGCAAGAAAGTCAGTCTGAGAACAGGTTTGGATTTAGCGGAAATTTCCCATTCCACGTGTTCGATTCTCTGACGGTGAATCAGCCAATAAGGCCTCGATCAGTGTCGTCTAGCAGTGCTCCAGTGAATACGGTGAGCCCGAACTTCTCCTTCTTCCAAGTATTCAACCCACCTCAAGCGGCTTCTGGAAGGTCACAACCCGCAATGTCATTCCCGTTTTTGGGCAGATCAGTAGTGCAGCGAAAGCCATCTGTTGCTTTCCGGGAATCCGTTCCGCACTCAATCATGAACCAACCACCTGGAAGGAGTTCTAGAGGAAGTGCTCAACCCCATTCGAATTTCAACTCACAGTCTTTCACAAGCAACAATAACGATAAGTCTAAAATCATATCCATGAGGACCGAATCAGGATCTTTAATATTCTTGCCCTCAGAGAAGGTGGAGCAGGCAATGAAAATGGGGATGGGGACTCCTCTCGATATTTCAGAAATGCAGAAGAAAAACAGGCGATCGTGATGAACTTGGACTTGTAGATTTTAAAGAGTCACATGTTAATAGCTTCGTATGTATATAGAATAGACATTTTTGGCGTCATGTGGATTGAAAAGACTTATTTTTTTGCCTTAGCCCGAAATAGCATTCCTGAATTAATGTCAATACCACAAAGTCGGGTAATTGCGTTCTGTGCAGTATATAGATTGAAACTAACACGAAAAGCATGTGTATGCAATATGAAGAAATATTGTTGCAACCTTGGAATTTACCATTTATTTTTGTATACAATATACCATGTAATTGACAATGAACCCAACCGTAAGACATGACCTTCTAATTTTACGTGTGGCTTGGGTATATCCGATGTATGTATTTCCCCTAATACAGAGTGTATTTGCATCATTTCCTACATCATTTTTATCACAACCAGAGATGTTATTTCTGGAGGAGCTTTGTTTCGTTAAGTAAGCAAATCACTGGCACCTACAGTATTTTATAGTCATTTAAAGTCGAAGTTTTAGGTCAATATCGTGGATAAGTAGTTATTTGTGCAACATCAATCTTATGGGATATTTCCTTCAACGTAACGTAATGCAATTTAAATTAAAAATTAGCTTCCAACGTCTTGATAAAACTCTAAGTTGAGGTTAAAGTTGAGATTAAAGACGTGAAGTATTTCATGTCATTGGAAATTTGAAATACATTTTAAAACGCTTGAGCAGCGGAAACTAATTTTTTGAATTTTCGTCCTAAATACTCGAAGAAAGATAGGTGTCATAATGTGGCAAATTTTACTAATCAATTACAGTCTTATAGCGTCAAAAAATACTCATATTTTTCATCCTCACTTCATTCATCTATACGTCTCTGATATACACTCCAATCTCTCCCCTACAATGTGCAGGCTTGTACTGTACATTTAACTACGGAGGGGGGAGTTGGCAGATTATTGGCCTCAGAGCTCCAAGATCCAGGGTTGGGGCAAATCAAATGCCCTCGTTTTGAAAGGTTATTGTGAAAATTGAAAGAATACCTACAAAATTATTTTGTTGTTCTATTCGAATTAGCACACAATGCCGTTTGTGTGCTCACTTTGTGAAGATGGCATCAGGAAGATGGAGGTGACCACATACATCTTTCCACCACCACCACAATCACCTTTCAAAACTCGGGCATTTGATTTGCCCCACCCTGTACTTGTGCCCCTCTTTCGAAGAGGTTGTGAACCTGAAAATGGGCTACTATAGCGTAATTCCTGTTGCCATATTTTTTTCTAATCTACTGATTTCGCGCCTCATCACATCGGCTGACTTTTCGGTCTAATTTGCTCTACAGCAAATGTTCGAAAATT
The DNA here is from genome assembly GCA_014220935.1 of Platorchestia sp. MABIK. Lineage (NCBI taxonomy): Eukaryota > Metazoa > Arthropoda > Malacostraca > Amphipoda > Talitridae > Platorchestia > Platorchestia sp. MABIK. The sequence continues at coordinate 76,231 of JACJUY010002684.1, forward strand.
ACAGTGTGTCCCCAAAAAAATGTTCTCATTCTTCGACTGCCGAAAACTCTTGCACTTTTTGTTCGTGATCATGGTACGACTAAGTTTCCTTTAATGACATTTAATTTTGTTAAATTTAACGTAATGTTCTTTGATTTAACTCATAAGACTTGCATCCACGTCAATAAGCTCCTATTTCAAAACAAAATATACGAGTACTAAGCAGTGAAAGAGTGAGTATATTTTTTTGGGGCGCTCTATATTTGCACTGTATTTGTGAACAATGAATCTAGACTGTGTGTAAACCAATGAATATTAAACACAACCAATGAAAGAACATTGAATTTTAGAACCAAATAATGGAGCAACTTTAAGTTCTGAAGCGAAAAATAACAAGGGGATTAATGAACTAGGCAAGACAACGTTCACGTTGTTATCAAGCCTAGCCAGCGCAGCAGTGACACTTTCTCTGCAAACTTTCTCACTGGAAATTAAATTCCACTCTTGTTTGTGAGCTGGAAATTTCTAAAGTTTAAAATTCTTTATTATTCAAGAATATCATTCCCTTCTCTCACGAAGTGTGAGTTGCAGGACGATGTTGTTACTGAGGGAGATCGTTATATTGGGTGAAACGTTTGTGAATTTTTAAAAGTTTTGGCTAAGAAACTGACATTTTTTACTAGCTGTTAGCTTTCAGGAAATTGAATTTTGAGTTTTCGAGCTTAACTTGATTATTTTCTTGCAAAATAAACGGAAAGACTTTGAGTGTAATTCATTTCTCCTTCGCGTTCTTATAAACAGCTGCGCTAAGCTGCGTTCTTATAAACAGCTGCGCTAAGCTGCGTTCTTATAAACAGCTGCGCTAAGCTGCGTTCTTATAAACAGCTGCGCTAAGCTGCGTTCTTATAAACAGCTGCGCTAAGTTTTTCCGAACTTTTCAGCCTTACGAAATAGTCCAATTTCCTCACGTGTAAGTTGGTTTAGGAATGCTCCTAGCATTTACATATCTATAGATATAGATATATAAATATATACATTTGTAAATCTATTTGTGATCTACATGTCAAGTCTATATTACTTAAGTGTTGGTTTTTGCGTTTTTCCAATGTGACTGAAAATTATTCTGTATTATTGATTTTTGAAACATCGAAACGTTGCATTTTATAATCAGACAGATACATAGATTTTAATGAATCACTGTGTTTTAGTACAAAAATGCTAGAAGCAATCTTAAAGCAACTTACACGTGAAGAAATCGTTCTTATTTAATTAAATTCTGAGATTGAGATGCGTTATTCAAGAGCTCGAAATACTTTCCTACCGAAAAGCCAAGTTCAATAAAATATAAAGGAATTCTGGGTTTAAAAACTTTATTCTATCTTGTATATATATGATCTACTTTAATTTATAAAAGGAATTTTGGGTCATGAACCGTTACTGAGTCTGGTATATACGAGTATGATCTGCTCGTACATGAGAGATCCTACTTAGTCTTTAAGATTCATTACAAGGGTGAAGCTACAGATACTTGAGATACATAGAGATTGAGAAACTTTAGCAAAAACTGTCACATTTTGTTTTCCTTCAGCACGTTGCTTGCGGTGCGACCCATCGATGGGTCCGAAATAAAAACTTCAAATTAGTTTACAAATTAATGGTCTATAATGAGCCCAGTTAATGCTTGCTATTCATGAAATTGCCAACAAAGCTTGACTTTGAATTTGCGTTGTATATTGAACTTCAGTTTAACCCATCGCAGTTAAAGTGTTAATAGAACTGAATGTGAAGACCGTGCAGCATCTGACGACCCTGCAGGTTTGCTAAATGCTAAGTCGTGTTCACGGTCAAAGTTCATTTTTAAAAAGTCGTACGTCAGAATTTTGAATAGAAAGATGGTTAGGCTAGCAAGTCTAGTTCATGTGCTTCGAAGATCGATGAACGTAAAAAAATTTCAGACCTCGAGCGGGACAGATCTGTTTTGTCCATATGTTTGGGCGCGAGAATAAACATCACGAGCACGGCTGTGAAAATAGCTTTACGGGTCGCTAATAATCACGTTCTGACATCGTCGTTTTATGCGCAGTTCGTAAGTGCGCAACAGAAAACCAGCGTCTACGCGCATCACTTGCAAACTACGAAGTTGAATCTTCAAGATAAGGGACATTAAAAATAACGCTTAATATTATTTGTGTTCCTATGTACTTGCTCTGTCGTAATTTCGAAGATTCGGATGAGTTTTGACGTCGGAAATGTCAAGGAAAATCCTCTTCTGGACCAGAATTGCACAAGCTGCGTCCAGATAAGACACTGCGGTGTTGACCCAAGTGTTGGGGATGTTTGAGGAGCCGAATGTTGGCCACCTGTACCAAATGTTGCCATCCATGTTTCAAAACTCACATCAGTTGTACCTCAGCCCCAAGCCAAGACGGTGCCAAGAAGTAGAGCGTTCGTGTATTTAACCCCTTGAAGTTAATGACTGTGACTGTAGCCTGAGTGCTACGAATTCTAAATGTAATCGGAACTGAAGGAAGCAATTTCTATTTTTGACGTCCTGAAACGGCATGCAGGTGCTGTACATATTTCGATAATTTCCGCCGCGACCTCTGAGAATTTCAAATAATCCTTGATCTTAGGTAATACAAATACTTGAGTGTTGGAAATAATACTCAGCGTTTCCTATGTGAAAATTTCGAGATGGTGCTCGAAAATAAGAACTTGACGAAACCAAAGTTAATTTGAAAATTCCTCTAACTCGACAATGTACAATATTTCTTGCAATTAACTCGAGAGATATCCTTAAACGACGTGATCAGTGAAGAAAATCTTGAAAGTGCATTTCAGTTCGAATTAAAACTAGGACCCATTCTGGATGCTTCGCAATCTTATAAAATATATATGACTACGATGACATTATCATAATCAAAGAAGATCAACCTCACATTTCATCTGATATTATAAGACCCCGTTAGCATCTGAGCGAACTAACGACGCGATCTTAATAGATACATATGATTCCGATTATATTATCAAAATCAAATAAGTTGAACCTTACGTTTCATCTGATAAGTTTTGACCCCGTTTGCATCCGAGCGAAGAACTAACGACGCGGTCTTGGAGAGAGCGCGGTTTCTGATGCAGTGACGCTTGTCACCCACACGAGAACTTCTCATGGACGCGTTGTGAACCACCAGGCATGGAGGAGGTGAGGCGTCTTAACACTTTGACTGCGACGTGAGCCACCGGTGGTACACGGAGGGGATTTTCATAATGCTGCTGACCGACCAGTAGTCACAAACTCAATTTTCAAAAATTCTTAATAAGAGCTGAATGAAGGCACGATCCAGTTCATGTTTGCTATTTTCAACATGCTACCTACAATTTATTTTAAATTTGAGTAGAAAGTTAAGTCGAACGTTGCAGTTACGCCAAGCACGGCGTGGGCGAGCTCAATAATTCGAGGGTTATTAATAGCGTAATAATCCTCGCTAAATCAAAGATGCAAGCAAATCTCTTGAGGATTTCCGTACTTGTTTCTGCTTTAAATTATCTGCCTTTCTCCAAATTGTACATTAATTCACCAGACACGTAGCGACATATGTTGAGATTTAAATGAATATTTATCGATCTAATTTCACTTCATTTATCGATCTGATTCAAATAAAATGAATCGATGGCTAACTGGGCGTAGATAGCAGCGATGAGAGTGATGTTGCATCGCTGGGCCTATCACTTTGACTGCGACGTGAGCCATATGTATTTGGTCACACAGGGAGTGTTTTTTTATGCTGCATGGCGACCAACCAGCAATCACAAACTTAATTTTTTAACAATACTCAATTAAAACTAAATAAAACAAATATCGGCATCTAAGGATGTTTTATTTTCAATCAAGCCTGATACATATCATCTTGCATGTACATTGGTTTTTCAAATGCCTTATAACTAACACCAGGACGCCATAACGGTTTCCCCCGATCAAGCCGGGACCCATTTCAGATACCTAGGGTAGAGTGGGGTATTGTGCTTTGAGTTTTTCCCCTATACCCAACAGAGAAAGTCGCCACACAGTGCCGGGAATAGAACCCTCGACACCTTCACGGAAGGGCGGGTTCTTAAACCACACGGCTACGACGAGCACTGAAAATATGATAAATGAAAATGTGATACAGTTGACGTATTTTATTTTCAGTATTTTTTACTACAATGGATTTCAAATTTTAATTGACTGTCATACTTCAGTTTCACCCGCCGCAGTCAAAGTTTCAAGTCGAGTGCGAAGGCAATCCACTGCGTCTTTTGGAGCGCGAGCAACAGCTGAGCACACATCTGTAAGTGTCTGCTATGCGTCGGCTCAGGTTGCCGAATCGGTCTTTTTTTCTGGCAAAAATTCCTGTGTATGACCTTGTGACTCGGTGAAACTGAAGTCAAATCTTACTCGAAAAAGAATAACTTTTAACACTCTAACCACAGTTGAATAAATTGAAGTTCAATGTTCAATTAAAATTCAAAGTCATTTGTAGTAAGAAATTTTGAAAATGGGAAACATTAACTGGATCGTGCCATCGTTTAACTTTAATTAAGTGTTTTTGAAAATTAGTTTGTCATTACTGGTCGGTCAGCAGCCTAATGAAAATCCCATCCGTGGTCACCGGCGGCGAACGTTGCGGTAAGAGTAATAAAAATCTTGGCCACAGTAAATGCTCATTTGCATCCCGGGAGCAATTAAGACAAGCTGCCAGTGTTTTCATACCTTCACACGCAATTCAAAAGTTTATCGCTCCCGGACTTCCACTATCATCGGAACATAAAAATGTACTGAGGAACTCTTATTTTAATAACTCAAAACTTCAGATAATATCGGTTTTGAAATAAAAACAAAACTTAATAGTACAGGCTTGGCATGTATGAGGGATCTGTGTGAGATAGACAGTTTTGCTGGAGAACCTGAAGATTGAAGTTGGGATACTTCCAAATTTTGAGAGGAATTTACTTTGCAGCCTTCAATTCGAGTTTAGGCCAATCAGAAACAAATTTTTGCTCTTTGATAATTCTAAACCTTTTCAAATTCAGTCCTAGGATATACAAGAATTACCCTTACCAGAAATTCACAGAGTGTCCCAGAACATGTGACATGTGGCATTAAATATACGAGGAAAATTATCTTCATTTATTTAGTCGGGTCTAGATGAAAGTCCCTACTAAGCCAAGAGAGAATGTCACCACTGTTTAAAATTAAAGGCCCTTAATGGATAAAGGGAATACAAAGATTAATACCCTTAATGGATAAAGGGAATACAAAGATTAATACCCTTAATGGATAAAGGGAATACAAAGATTAATACCCTTAATGGATAAAGGGAATACAAAGATAAATACCCTTAATGGATAAAGAGACTGAGGCCTTTGCCTAGTAATGAGTTGAAGGCCGCCACTGAATAAAGTGAGAAAGTCCTCTGCTGAATAAAGAGATGAAGGCTAGGCTGAATGAGTAGATAAAGGCTTCTGTTGAGTAAAGATTATAAGGCCGTAACTGAATGGAGAGAAAATGCCTCTAATGGCAGATCAACGATCCCAACTGAGGGACTCAACCACCACAAATCAGTTGCCATGCGGCCAGTGCGGGAGCATCTAACTCAAGTGTATCAAACAATTTTTAAACAATTTAAACAATTTATTTACCACAGGTGATACAGAGGTAGAATGTTTCTTAAGTCTAGTACAATGGTCAAATTTGAGTATAGCTACCTGTGGGCCCGAATAAGTTCAGCGACTTCTGG
>JACJUY010002685.1:0-10824 GCA_014220935.1 Platorchestia sp. MABIK
AGTACCTGTGGGGGTTTTAATCCCTGTGGGGGTTTTAATCCCTGTGGGGGTTTTAATCCCTGTGGGGGTTGTGAACCTAGCAAAAGAGAGAGGGGTTTAAGAAAGCCCACAGCCCTCGTTTAAATTAATAACCAATCTTTCGGTTACCCGTCAAAGAAACGTGAGAAATTCGGCTACGAAAATTCTTGCAAGATGGAGGCCCGTGATCCTAAAAATCTACGCAGCAATTTGTCGCGTTCAGAAACTGTGGATAAAATTTTGGGTCGCGCGTGCATGCAGCTTCCGACGTCGCTATTTCACATTTTCCGTAGAATGGAATGAGAAATGTTTCATTCAGTGGATCTCACTCTCACGATTTCCCTCACGTTCACGATTTCCCTCGCTATTGAAAGATTTCTCTCACCATTAAACGATTTCCCTTGCTGTTGAACGATTTCCCTCGCTATTGAACGATTTCTCTCACCATTAAACGATTTACCTCGCTATTAAACGATTTACCTCGCTATTAAACGATTTTCCTCACTGTTAAACGATTTCCTTACTATTAAACAATTTCCCTCACTATTAAACGATTTTTTTACTATTAAACAATTTCCCTCACTATTAAACGATTTACCTCGCGATTAAACGATTTCCCTCGCTATTAAACGATTTCCCACGCTATTGAACGATTTCCCTCGTTATTGAACGATTTTCCTCGCTATTAAATAATTTTCCTCGCTATTAAACATACCTTAAAAAATCAAGGGTTGATGAGATGCATTTACATCAGGACAATCATTTTCAAATAATTATATTACGTTGCTTGATTTTCATGCGAGACAATTATAGGCGGTATCGCAGTCAACACAGAGCAGAATTTAGCGTATAATAAGTGCGATGTCAGCACAATGTTGGTGAGCTGCGCTGAAATGATCTGCTAACTCTATTTCAACGCCATTAACTGCAACGTGAGCTGCATTGGGTCACTGAGGGAGTTTTCATTATGCTGTTGACCAGCCAGGAGTCAGAAACTCAATGAAACAACTTAAAAAACTAAATAAAAACACGATCCGTTAATGCTCGATATTTTTAACATCGCTTACTACAATTCATTGTAAATTTGAATTGAAAACTAGACTTTAGTTTTACCTGCGGCAGTCAAATTGTTAGCATGCCAGGTAGCTCGTGCCACTTATAGCTCCTAGTGAGCACACCGATATAGGGGGTTACGTACCGCATGTTATACGCATAACCTATAAAATACTATGCATATTATTCACCCCACACCATGAAACAACCCCCACTTTGTGAAAGCAATATGCATGACGCTAATTGTATAACGCCTCACATCGGCCATATCAATACAAGACACACGAGGTATACATAACGATGCATTAAGCCACATAACGCTACACACCGCCCATATCACTACAAGACACACGAGGTATACATAACGATGCATTAAGCCACATAACGCTACACACCGCCCATATCACTACAAGACACACGAGGTATACATAACGTTACATTAAGCAAGCCACATAACGCCACACACCGCCCATAATACAAGACACACGAGATATACATAGATATACATGACGTTACATTATGCGAGCCACACAACGCCACACAGCACCCATAATACAAGACACACGAGACCAAATTGACGGCTCAGAGTCGCAGGAACGCCGACGTTACGAGGTTGGAGCGTCCATCGACGTGCGCTGTGCGGCGCTGCGGTCTATTTCCGCCTCATATCCTACCATAGGGACCTGTTCTCCTCCCTCTCGGCTCCCATCGGCTCCCATTGGCTCCTGTTCTCTTCCCCCATAGGCTCCCACCGGCTTCTGTTCTCCTCCCTATCGGCTCCCTCTGATTACCTTCGGTTCTTATCGGCTTTTTTTATCTCCGTCTGGCTCTCATCGGCTCATTCTGGCTCCGGTCGGCTCTCACCAGCTCTCTTCAACCCCTTCTGAGTGTATCAAGGTTGGCACACGCATGTGTGTCGTATCAGCCCATGACACACTTTAGTGTGTCACAATACATAGGCTGGTGATGTACAGTGATACACTTTTGTGGGTCGGTTATGTCACAAGATGACGAACAAAAGCGCTTCGGTCATGTGAGGATTTTTTTTAGTGTGAGTTCAACCGATAGAATTAACATTTTAACAAAAACCCTCCCGTCGTCTCATTTTGACTCCTCTCTTCACTGCCATTTTGCATTACTAACCTGTGCTGTTGGATACGTCTGCCACCTCCGCATCAACGCTGATTATCAGGACCTTAAAGGCGAACGTGCAGTGGAGAAGATCTTTTATCTGACTACTTTACATTTTTTGACTTTCGTGCTAAAATGAACAGTTGTCTGAACGTTTGCTTTATGCATGCGCTGTTGTTTTATTCTGGGGTTGAGTTGTTACTTGTATTGTATTCGTTTTTGCATCTTGTTCAGTGTACGTGCATGTGTGGATATGAAGCAGTGTGAAATGAGTGACGCTGGCGTACGCTCACTCTGCCTAATGAAGCGCGCATTATTCTCCTATGCGTCAAACAAATGAGACGCATGTGCTCATCCAGCGTGACGCTATTGATCTCATGATTTAGAGTCCTGCTCGTCTCAAGTCAAAGGCAAAGCTAGTAGTAGTCAAGTTGCCAGGTCACGTAATGGGTTCCATGACAGTAGCCGAAGTTTAAGCAACAATTTTAGAACGCCCTGTGTCGTCAAACGCAAGGTAAGAATTCAAACTGCCTGGTGACGCAATTGATTTGATAATTTGTAACCCAGCTTATCTAGAGTCAAAGGCAAGACAAGTAGTCAAGCTGCCAGGTAACGCAATTGATTTAATAACTTTGTCACTAAATTGCCAGTCTCCTGTCAAAAGCAAGACAAGAAGCCAAGTTACCAGGTCTCGTTGCTCGATGCAATTGTGCGGATACTAGAATCTATTCCAGATGCACGCCTTCACTAGGGATTTCCATCATAAATCTGTAGCTCGCCCCTGCCAATAACTCGCCTCTTTTGAATCTGAGCGCAACCGTTTTTCCGGTCCTGCCACTCGCTTTTGAATGGATATCTTGTTGCTGGCCCGAGTGCAGAACGCTGTAGTCGTCGAGCTTCTATGTCGCTTTTTTGTTTCGTGTTCCTCCAAACCACCGTGGTATTTTAGATAGCGATGTGTTCGCACTCCTAGTTACTTTTGTATAGCCTAGGCCTCTAATTTAAGTTTGATGAATTGATCTAATTTTTCTTGTTCGCTGTCCGTTCGCAAAATTTATTCTCGCTATATGCTTTTTGAAATCGGTCTTCGCTCCTGACTATGCATTTTTTACGTTTTTCGCACCGCATCCGGCTTACTCCACTTCTTCTACTCCACTTTGCACAGCATCCTGCTTACTTCACTTCTATCCACCTCAGAGATTGCAGCGGCCGCCGGTGCAATGGAAAACTTGCAAATCCAATAAGGTTTTGCGTCGGAGCTGCGGATTACATTACGGGATTTGTCCGTCGGTGCCGGCTGCTGCCTGCTGGCGTGTTCAGTTCACTCTCCGGACTGTGTTTCTGCTAACGATTGTTTTTGAACTTTTCATAATTGCTGTGCAAAATCAATTACGAGTACTAAATTTGTGGTGGAAGAGTTTCGTGCGCATGAAACTTTTTGGAGTTTGCTTGTGTGAGGGATGATTTTTGAAATTACTTTCTTTAAACTTTTTTTCAATTGCTGCGCAAAATGAACTACGCGTGCAATATTTGTGATAGAAGAGTTTCGTGCGCGTGATGTGTTTTTTGAGTCTACTTGCGAGTCTGTAGACACAAAATGAGGCTTTGTGCACACGCTACAATTTGACTGGAAGCTTACGAAGCCTGGAATATTTTTTTTCCGATTTCCTCGCTGGTATGGAAAATCCTTTATTGATTTTTATAGGCTATTTCTATTGCATTTCTAACCATTTCATTTATAATATTTTTCGTGATGCGCTCATGATGCGCTCGTGATGCACTCGTGATGCGCTCGTGATGCGCTCGTGATGCGCTCGTGATGCGCCCGTGATGCACTCGTGATGCGCTCGTGATGCACCCGTGATGCACCCGTGATGCGCCCGTGATGCACCCGTGAAGCACCCGTGATGCACCCGTGATGCACCCGTGATGCACTCGTGATGCGCTCGTGATGCGCTCGTGATGCACTCGTGATGCGCTCGTGATGCGCGCGTGATGCGCTCGTGATGCGCTCGTGATACGCTCGTGATGCAGACGTGCACATGTAAATACTACTCACAGCTTTCAAACGCCAGGTCTTAGTATTATTGAAAAGTTAACATTAAACGTTAGACCAATAAAGTTACGTTCATATTATCAAACGAGACCAATAACAACTATTCGTAAGAGAGCAACATTGAAGAGTTCTATTATTCGCAAGTTTTTACTTCGATTGCGCATCTGATAGATATTTAGTGACGGTCTGAAGAGGTCGCATGAAATGACGTAGTGGAATGGACTGCATTTGTACCGTGCGTGAAAAGCATGAGTTAAAAGCCGATTTTAAGTTAGGTGGGTATAACTGCTCGGCAATTGGCATGTGCGTGTACGCTGTCATGCCGAGGAGAGTAGAGGCAATCCCTTCACATTGAAGGGTAGAGGCAATCCCTTCACATTAGAGGGTAGAGGCAATCCCCTTCACATTGGAGAGTAGAGACAATCCCCTTCACATGAGAGACAATCCCCTTCACATGAGAGAGTGGAGACAATCCCCTTCACATTGGAGAGTAGAGGCAATCCCCTTCACATTGGAGAGTAGAGGCAATCCCTTCCCATCAGAGGGTAGAGGCCATCCCTTCACATTAGAGGGTAGAGGCCATCCCTTCACATCAGAGGGTAGAGGCCATCCCTTCACATCAGAGGGTAGAGGCAATCCCCTTCACATTGGAGAGTAGAGGCAATCCCTTCACATTAGAGGGTAGAGGCAATCCCCTTCACATTGGAGAGTAGAGGCAATCCCCTTCACATTGGAGAGTAGAGGCAATCCCCTTCACATTGTAGAGTAGAGACAATCCCTTCACATTAGAGGGCAGAGGCAATCCCTTCACATTAGAGGGTAGAGGCAATCCCTTCACATTAGAGGGAAGAGGCAATCCCTTCACATTAGAGGGAAGAGGCAATCCCTTCACATTAGAGGGTAGAGGCAATCCCTTTACATTAGAGGGTCGAGGCAATCCCTTCACATTAAATGGTAGAGGCAATCCCTTCACATTGAAGGGTAGAGGCAATCCCTTCACATTAAATGGTAGAGGCAATCCCTTCACATTGAAGGGTAGAGGCAATCCCTTCACATTAAATGGTAGAGGCCATCCCTTCACATTAAATGGTAGAGGCAATCCTCTTGCGGCTCTATGGCTTCTCCGCCACAATCTCTGAAGGGATTATCGACTGTCCGCCATGCGCTGCATTTGAGCATCGGAGCGTAATCCTGTCAAAACGCTGCGCCGGGGTTACTCTCGCGGAAAGCTTTTAATTAAAAATTAGTTTCCGCTGCGCTATTGGATTTTTATTATTTACCGGTTGTGATCCGTGCGTCCCAAAAAGATTTTCCTCCCATTTGGGATGACAGTAATGTTTTTATTAGGTCCCTAGGTGGAATTTTTAGCGAGGATTTGTGTTGAAGTTTGATGAGGTTTGAAGTGAATTTAATGGGATACATGTTGGTGCGGTCAGCCTCTCACTCATGCTTACGTGTCGGTGCTGGAGCGGCAGTAGTAATGTTTTACATCAGGGGTAAATGATTATTTTGGGATTTGATAATTGTTCTACCGTGGTTACATAATAGTTATACCTGTATTGAATGCTTCTCATAAAAGGGTTAAGACCCCTGACAGACGAGCGGGTTAGCCGCCGCGGGTGCAAAGCGGGTCAGCCGCTGCGGAACCGATTTTGAGAGTATATATTGATTTATATGTATAACGCTAATTTATATGTAAAAGCCAGCGTTTTACATATAAATCAAAATAAACTCTTTCAAAATCGGTTCCGCAGCGGCTGACCCGCTTTGCATCCGCGGCGGCCAACCCGCTCGTCTGTCAGGGCCCTAAATGGTTGTTATACCAGGGTCAAATAGTTGTTCAACCAGGGTTGAAAGGTGGTTTTACCAGGGTTGAATGGTTATAATACCAGGGTTGAATGGTTGTTTTACCAGGGTTGAGTGGTTGTTTTACCAGGGTTGAATGGTTGTTTCACCAGGGTTGAATGGTTGTTTTACCAGGGTTGAAAGGTTGTTTTACCAGGGCTGAATGGTTGTTTTACCAGGGTTGAATGGTTGTTTTACCAGGGTTGAATGGTTGTTTTACCAGGGTTGAATGGTTGTTTTACCAGGGTTGAATGGTTGTTTTGCCAGGGTTGAAATGGTCGTATTATCTGGTTTAAATGATAGTCGTTTCAGTAGAATAACTATTTCAGGTTAAATAAGAGTTATTTCAGGTAACATGACTGTTCCTCTCATGACCTAGACACACTTAGGCATAAGTCTGTATGTAATATGTTCCTCACAAAACACAATCTCATATGCACAAACAATGCACCAGTCGAAAACTCCTTCTTGAAATTTTGTTCCATCTCTATTAAATTATCCGCACTTGAAGGATTATGATGCTATCCGAAGTGAAGTTCAATTATTGGCTTTGTAGATCTGATCTTCAATAGAGATTTGTTTCGTTTTCTTATCACAAGACAGCGGAAGAAAATTTTATGGAACGGCATGGACTGCTCGGTTACTTTTGAACCATCGATATTAGTTGAACGTTTCTGAATCAATTATAAAATATTATTTCTAATGGGGTTTGATTATTGATACATATGTTTTATCTTTTCTTTTTGTTTTGTATTTTCTGCATCAAGCTTCATTTCGCATGTGTATTACCAAGCGTTCATGTCCCGCCAAAAACGCCGGATGAAAAAGTGTTCGAAAGAGCACGTAAATCTTTCTATTTGTTCGTCAATCATCCCTTGTGTAAAAAAACGCCACGTCTCTTCTTAAATTTCTTAATAAACTACACCTTTTTCCCTTCAAATTAATCAGAGTCAAGTTCCATTTAATCCAAGTCAAGTTCAATTTAATCCAAGTCAAGTTCAAACTAATCCAAGTCAAATTCAAATTAATCCAAGTCAAGTTCAATTTAATCCAAGTCAAGTTCAAATTAATCCAAGTCAAGTTCAATTTAATCCAAGTCAAATTAAAATTAAAAACTGTCAAATTTTACATACATATATCGGAATACATTTGGATTTTATGTACGTAATGTTGTATTCCGTACTACCGGTTCTTAAAATAACTTTAAAAATGCCTTTTTCAGTCTCTTATGTACCGATTTCTCTAATATAGGAGTATAGAAGAAAAGTGTTTCTCATTGAATTTGAATCAGCGCTTCCCTCAAGATGGATCTCTACAACCTATCAACGGACTATCAAACAAGTGAAGATGAACAAGAAAATATACGCCCAGGAGTAAGAAAAGGAGTAAAGAGAGGAAAATACAAGAAAACACGAGAAGAAAAATGCAGAGTGATAGATGCTGCATTGAAAGATGAAGATTTAAGAGCAGTGGCAGCATTTTTCTTGCTAAAACAGGATTGTATCTGTGTAGTAATGTACTCAAATAAATTGTAATAAAACGGAATTGTACATTAGTACACAGTGAATCGTATTTTTATATTTTTTTCAAAATTAAATATGCATATCGTTCGGTAGTAGTCTTTTGTATTTGCATGTATAAGATTTTATATATATATCTATATATATAAATATATATATATGTGAGAAAGTGGGATCTCACCCATATAAATATCTATAAGTATAAATAATTCCTCGAAACTATGTGTATGTGTAACAAAAAATTACCTTTTGAACATAAATATTTGAATGTATGCACACTGTCATCAATGTAGAATTTTAAAACAACTTTAATGAGGAGTGTAATACGAAGTTTTTATAATTGACTAGCATCTTTTACACCGCTCAAAGATCTGAATCACACTCGGCCTCCTGATACTGGATACTTACCACATTTTACGATAGCTTGTTTTTATATTGCAAAAATTTTATGTATTCCTTGCCCAAAGGAAAAACTACTGTCTTGCTCATCACATCCAATAGATACATATTTAACACAAAAAAGCTCAAATTAACAAGTGATTATGTAAATTTTTAACTCAACTTGGGGTTCAATTAATTTGAATATGACTTGGATTAATTTGAACTTGACTTGAATTAATTAGAACTTGACTTAGATTAATTTGAACTTGACTTGGATTAAATTGAACTTGACTTGGATTAAATTGAACTTGACTTGGATTAAATTGAACTTGACTTGGATTAAATTGAACTTGACTTGGATTAAATTGAACTTGACTCAGATTAATTTGAAGTGAAAAAGGTGTAGTGCACACGGCCCGTCAAAAAATTATAGGGTTAGATATCGGACCAACTGAGCTTAAACATGGCTTTCCCATGATTTCCCATGCTATTCTATGGCTTTCCTATACCTTTTTAAGTCTCAATTACTGATATTCTAAACGACATAATCTAACCTAACCAACAATACACGTATCAGTGTATTGTTGAAAGCTCCTGAATTGAAATATAGTCATCTGCAGTCACATGTATTCATCTGCAGTCACATATTTATCTTCCATACACATGATAGTCTCCGGCGTCTTTCTTGCTGTCGAAGTCTTGCTACTTCTCTCTTGCGGTTGGACACATTTCTATCTTTGGTGGCCTCTTTTGCCGGAACTTTATTCTGAAATGTCGTTTATTATCTCTTTGAAGCTTTTCAAGAAAATCACAATTTCGAAAACAATAACTCAAGTTCCAAAATCTTGGGCCTTATACAAGTGGTCGCCAGGTTACTGGTGGAACGAATTTAAAACATTTCTTTTTGCATTATCAATTAAAAATATCAAAGCGACATGATGAATTTCAACAGAGAAAGCTCCATAGAAAATTTCTATTCTGAAAATTAGCCGATTGCGTATTGTGGATCCCATAATCTAGAGGGGGTCACACGGACGGAGGGACGGACGGACGCGGCTACTTTTATGTTAGTGATAAGGTTATTATTTAATATATTCATGTGCGTAATTTCTCTTATGTTATTACAATGTGAATCTCATTTGAATACTTCAATTAAATTGGTTAGCCCGTCTCTGTGACGCTCATATGGATGCTCAATGCCCGTATCTGTGATACGAGTTTCACCTGTGCACAGGTACAAGAATATTTTTATCGCGGGTACTATTGGGATGGATGTATTTGTTTGTCATCCACATCTGTAAGATTTATTCAGGGAAAATACTGAATCCTATCATTTTTGACAGGATGCTTTGTTCAATACTAGTGTTTACTTCGTTTAATACTAGTGTTTACTTTGTTCAATACTAGTGTTTACTTTGTTCAATACTAGTGTGCTAGTGAGATGTACACTAGAATTGAACAAAGCCTCGTATCTCAGGCCGCACTAAACACAGGAGAGAGCATATCACACACGCAAAACAGCTGCAGGATTCAGGCACCAAGTGCTTCAGATTTCGTTCAGTGAGGCAATTAGCCATGAGTTACTGAACATGGGCGGAAAAGATTTAGTGCGAATAAATATTGCGAGCTCTGACGAGAGAGCTCTTTTTTGTGTGAGCTAATATTCAGAACAAAATGCTCGGTGCAACGAAATTGGATAGCGTGGCACTGAAAAGTCTACGGTACTCGATTGCCAAATTCAATTAACTTCTCCGATAGCGACGTCCGAGTGTTCCAGTGAGCAGACCTTAGCTGTTCCTGGCTCTGGCGCGTGCGTGTGTGTAAGCTTGTATCGTGTTTTTCGTATTTTAGTAGGAATTTTTATTTCAAAATAATGATAATAGCTTGCTTTGCGAAGATGAAGTGTGATTTTCAAGGTTTTTGAGCGTGAATTTGGGTATTTATTAACATTAAACACGACTGCGATATGACCCACCGGTGGGTCGCGCTTAAGTTTTTCCTGCTGCAAAATGATCCATCGATGGGTCGGTTGAAAAAGTTTTAATAAACGATTAAGATTAGTGGTATTTAAAGAACCTATTAATGTTTGCTCTTTATAAAATTTTCAATGTGGTGTGAATTTAAATTTGAGTTGAAAACTGAACTTCAGTTTTA
This sequence comes from Platorchestia sp. MABIK, assembly GCA_014220935.1. Lineage (NCBI taxonomy): Eukaryota > Metazoa > Arthropoda > Malacostraca > Amphipoda > Talitridae > Platorchestia > Platorchestia sp. MABIK. Next base: position 10,159 of record JACJUY010002685.1, read on the forward strand.
CCCATCGCAGTCAACGTGTAAGGAATGCTATCCGTGTTCACATAATTTTTACCATGAGGCTAACATGAGAGAAATTAATAGAATGCTGGAATTTAATATTGGTCAGTGTACACGGTGGCTGCAGGTGGAACGCACGACTCCAGAACGCACTGCTCGAAAACGAAGAGCTTCTGAACGTACAACTCCTGAACTCACAGCTCCAGAACGAACAGCTCCTGAACGCACAGCTCCTGAACGCACAGCTCCTGAACGCACAGCTCCTGAACGCACAGCTCCTGAACGCACAGCTCCTGAACGCACAGCTCGTGAACGCACAGCTCGTGAACGCACAGCTCCTGAACGCACAGCTCCTGAACGCACAGCTCCTGAACGCACAGCTTCTGAACTCACAACTCCTGAACGCACTGCTCTAGAACGCACGATTCTAAAACTCACGGTTATTAAGCGCACTACTCCAGAACGCACGATTCTAAAACTCACGGTTATTAAGCACACTGTTCCAAGACGCACTGTTCTAAAACTCACGGTTATTAAGCGCACTGCCCCAGAACGCATGGTTATGAGCGCACAGCTCCAGAACGCACGGTTCTAAAACTCACGGTTATTAAGCGCACTGCTCCAGAACGCACGGTTATAAGCGCACAGCTCCAGAACGCACGATTCTAA
>JACJUY010002685.1:30979-63632 GCA_014220935.1 Platorchestia sp. MABIK
AATTCCCTAGATACACATCACATAGTCTAAAGCAAGTAGACCATTTTTTTTCCTCTTGAGTAACTCCGTTGCGTAGGTTCTGCAATGGCACAGCAGTATTACGAAACGTAACTTATAGAACTGACTTATTTTTTCACAACGTAAGCCGATTTATGATTCTGATATCGAAATACAGACGAAGTATGGCGAGGATCTCGAGCATCATCAACTATAATCTTGAGTAGTTGAAGCGAAGAACTAGATGTTGGTCAAAGATTCAAAGCAAGTTTTCAAAGTGCAAGCACAAGCGCTTCCTTGCTTTCTGAATGAGAAAATGATACTCATGCCATTTATAATTCCGAGCATTCTTGAGAGACGCAACGAACTAGAGCGTACCTTCAGGTATAGTATATTTATAACAAGAAAGAGGAATTACACATCGTGTTGGCACCTTGCTTTCATAGAGACTACAGGAAACGGAAAACAAAACAATAAACATAAACTGATGCTTGTCATTTTGAAATTTAAAACTGTCATCGGAATCTGGTGCGTATTTTGTTCTGAACGTAGAGTTAATGCTTCTGCTGATTATGATCAATTCATGGGGTACAATGTTTTTCTTTTACAAAGCATTAGGATGTAATGATTTGTTCGTACTGCCCCAGATAATCCTATGTCAGCGCATTAGTACAGACAGGTGCGTCTGATGGCCGATGAATAGTCGTCTCAGCGATGACTGAGTGATAATGAGGTTGAGAATGCCCAGACGTACTAGGTCAGCTTCGCACGCGTGTACCAAATTAGTGCTGGTTACTACAGCAATGGAAATTCAGCACAAAGAAATAAACTTATTGCAGATACAGTCGGTCCACGTACATATCAGCCGGCATAAAGTCTTTCTCTTGAACTGCAAGGGAATCACAGGCCGTATGTTTTAGTAAACCACAAATTGCATTTGTGCCAAGAATGTGGCCATGTAAAGTAAGTGCATAAGAGACTTTTGGGAGGTTTCTTATCAGATAACTTAGCATTGGTATAGTTGAAATATTCAGCTTCAGTATCTCAAAGAACATCAGTGAACAATGCAATTCGCTCATTCCAATTCAACTTGTAATGTACACCAATTGTGATGAGACGAAACTCCTCTATACTCAGCTGGAATTTACCCACACAAGCTGTGCCTTACAATGAAGCATACCCAACAGAAATGCTGCATGATTATTCTCTGCGTATGTAAGATCACCGAACAAATGTGCCGGACCGTGGCTTGAAAGCATGAGCGGATGACTGACCAGTAAATTCACGGCAACATCTTCATCTCTACGAACAGACGCGTCTCCAATTTCCTGCGTCGGATACACAAAAACAAAAGTGGCCTTCTCTCGTGATGTACGGCCCCTGAACATTGAGATATAATTTATTGCAATGATATTCCGAGTGAATTTGCACGAGAATATTGTTCATACAATAATTATTAGATGATAATTTTAGATTCGGATGAAACTGTGATGTTGAATAATATTAACTGGCGAAAAAGATAAGTAAAATGAAAAATGAAAATTGAGGTTAAAAAATTCAATTCGATTGGATACCTTTTATAGCATCTGAAACGAAAAATAATCTTAATTATACACATATATATTTCATATTGCTAACAAATTTGATATTGTTTTATCATATATGGGAAAAAACTAAAATAAATACCTGTGGATTTCAAAACGACTTCCCCATCTTTCCCACGTTCACGAAGCGAGCATCACTTTACCGTCAATTCTCTTTGTCTGGTGGCATCTCTTTGGAGTGTATAGATAGCGGCTATCATCCAAGGTTTCTTGTCAAGTTCCATCTAATTAACGTCTCTCTTGGTGTGCTAGTGATCACAAACATAGGCAGTAAATTTTTGTTATACTGTGTTCGAGCACTTTTTAACGAAACATCTTTCAAAGGAAAAGCATTTCTGTGCATAAGAGACGAAAAGTAAAATCATCAAGCAAAAACACATTTTTTTGCTCCTGATGTTAAAGGTTGCATCATTAGAACGAGAACTGGACGATTTATTTTGGTGATTGCGCTGAGGAAAATTTTGTCCCAAAACCGAGACACTTTTGTTTGTCATGGGCTTATACGAAACACTTAAACAGATATCAATTTTATTTCACATAAATATTTCACTTCCTCAGACGGGTCACTGAGTACACTAATGTACAGACAACGTCTAAGAACGTATGAGAATTAGACGAAAAATTAGTGAAGGTATTCGGGTTTTAGGAGAATTGGACTCCATTCATAAAATTTAAACACGGTTCAATTTTCTACAAAAAATTTTTACCCGTTTGAAACGTGAACATGTATTTTAACTCTCTCAACCACTTTAACATGTGGTCAAAGGAAATACTCTACTCTGTATCCAAATATTTCGAATAACTGTTTGAAACACAGAGGTATGTCAAAAATTTCTCTCAGTGTGCGTGTAAAGGTGGATGACTGTGAATATGATCGTTATTTTATAATACATCCTTCTCTCTGGGGCCTGCACACACATGTACGTGATAGATATCTGACAGTATGAGCTATTGGTAGAAATTTGAAAATAGACATCTTGGCTCGCTTCTTTGCAGTATTCTAGCTGATGAATTTTCCGAAAAAGCAGGTATTGTTTTTATAATGACACAATATTTTTTAAAGAATTATTTCTTCACGTTTGATTTAACTTCGAGGTAACCATTTTGGTTGTAATATGGGGTATTTAATCACTTTAAGCTACAATTATTGCTACAAACAGTGCATTACTTATTTTTTGTTAAAATTATTATTTCCAATAATTACTTTCGACGACGTATTCCAACAAAAAAAGTAGTTGTTCCAAGGACCGTTAGTGTGAATAATGAGAGGTTAGTCAGCCTCAAATTTCAAGTAATGTGACGCCGTTGGCTGCGCTTACGTTGGAAGACGGCAGATGGTGTGAGGCGTTGTAAGCAATTGTCGCAAGACGACAAATGTTTTGTGAGGAGATAACGAAGTGGCCGGCAATGAAGGAGCCCATTACGCTGGCAACGACAGGGTCCGCCGCCGAAAAGCCATTTGTCAAGCTTGCGTGGTGCTCACCGACGCCTTGGTGATTCGCAAAATTGTCCTTATTCTCGCAAAAATGGTCTAACCATGCATTTTTTAGGTAAAATTCAGACACAAAAAGCACTAGGCATGTGGCGTCCATGTGCAGTTTCCGCAAGCTGAGTGCTCTCCAAGCCTAAATTTTGCATGCAAATGCCAAATTTGAAAATTTTTGTTAGAAAGAATACCATTCTAACAACTGTGATTGACGCAAGTGCGATTCATTACTCAAGAGCGCCCTCGCAATGTGAGCCGCGGGTATCCACGTGCGATGAATAAGTGACGTGTGCAGTGTGCGAAGTAATAAATCAAATTTTCAAGTGCTTTCAAAGTGAGAGGTGTTGGTTGATCGGTATTGCTTACGTTTACCATCAAAAACTTGTTCGAGAAACGTTAGTAATTCTGGGCACCCATCAGTGCTAACAAATTTGAGAGAAATGAGTAACACTGAGTTCGCATCACTGTTGCATTTGATGTTATACTATTAAGATGAGAAAAGGTTAAAAATTTGCGAAAAAGGTTTTCAGGTTACAAAAATACAAAGTCATAAAATATAATCATCGTCCTTTAATTTCTCGAAATTGACTGCAATAACGCTTGTGGATCGTCATCACAGAGGCCTTCCATTGCTACCTGCTGGAGATTTTCGGTTACCCAGAAGCCACACTGGTAGCAGAACTTACACTAAAACTTTGTTCATGTAAAATTTCCTTGAGGGCTTCGAACGCATTTATTTTCCGGTTACTGAAATAAATAAAAAAGTTTTCGTGTTCCTTTTTCTTGATGCAATAATCTCGAATTTACAATATAACGAAAAATATGATGCAAAGTTAATGATGCGTCGCCGGTGCTGCCCTTGAAGAAAATTTAATCTCAGAGCTCCTCGAGAGCTCCTCAAAGAAATTTAGAAATTCTAAATTCGGACACGCTCGTTTGCATTCGCATTTCATCCTTCCTAAACTAGGCAATATTCTTATTTTCAACTTGAAATGTAAGTAATCGTTTCATGGCGCTTGCTAGATATCAAGAAAGAGACGTGAGAAGTTAAAAGCAGAATGGCTGATTGAAGCTGATAGTGAGAGGCGCCGTGACGCTCGGTAAACTCTCTCTAGAAGAATGAGATCAAACAAGTCAAGGGAAGTGACGAAGGAGAATTTTTGATAGCAACTGGAACGGTGGGTTGATGTTAGCAGCACACCCAGGCAATGTCACGACGAGTATACACGCACGCATTCTCCCTCTAGTTTTATCATCAATTGATCGATAATTTTGTGACTTTCCTTAGCACTTGCATAATCTCCGCAGATCAACATTGATTCGACACCGAACGTAGACCGGGTAACAACACTCCCTTGTCCAGATTTTGGACAGAATTTACGTTTTTACAGCAGCAGCACAGCCAGCAATGATAATTTTTACTATCGATTTAGCTACGCTCCGTGATGCTTTTTCTGCTCAAAATCCTCCAGTTTGAAAAGTTTAAACTCGAGAATTTACCCAGGGCATGAAGCTTAGCTAAGTCAGTATTTCGCTGCAGATTGGGCTTCAACGACGGTGCAAATTGTAAAGTGATGTGGCTCCTCCATTTCTCTCCTCGAGGCGCTCTGAAAATGCATGTTTACCCTACCCAACCATCCAGTACTCCATTCCTCTATTCCTACACTCTACAACACTAGTATTATGTACTCAACTCCTCTACTGCTGCGGTCTACGAAATAATCATCCCGAACTCCACTCCTCTATTCTTGCACTCTACAACACAATCATCCTCCACTCCGCTCTTCTACTGCTCCACTGTACTACACAACCATCCTGCACTCCACACCTCAACTGCCTCACTCTGCAGCACCATCATCCTGCAGTCCACACCTCAACTCCTGCACTCCCTAATCCAATGACTCTAGACCCTCATGCTCGACGGCCTCTCTTAAAAAAACTCGTCAATTGTTCAATACATCGTAGGATGAGACATTAGAGTGGTCTTAGTATGCTGTCACCAGTACTGTAAAAAATGTTCTCACTGAATTAAACTAAATTAAATGAGTTAGTTCAAGCCTCTCTAAGCACAACACATGTGTTTCAAAACGGGGGAGGAGGGAAGAATCATTTAGTGTGTAATTAAGGGAAGGGGGATTTATGCACAAGGTGTATTCCATCACAAGATTTCCTACTGATAGAAACAGCAAGTTTCGAAGTAAGTTTATTGAACAGATTGAAATTGCAAAAGAAAGTAGTGGGCGTTGAAAAAAAAGGACTGCACCGAAAAAAAGTCCGTAATGAAACAAAAAGCCTCTTCTATTTCAGTGTAAGGAAGCCAACTAAACCTTTAGCGCGTGACCTCTCACATCTTACCGCTGGGAGGCAAATTCCCTAAGGTACAAGAGTTCTAACTTTAATAGGCCTTAAAATATTTCTATTGCCAGTTGTTAGGGGGTAATTTTAAAGATAGCACATAGCTTTCAAATTAAATTGCAAAATTTTGAGATTTAGAAGACTATCCATTACCTGCGTCAGCAGCATATCAATTGGGCACGAAATGCAGATTATTCTTGAATTAGGAGACCGCAAATTTTGGAAGGGCATTCAAAAATAAAAAATAAAAGCGATTGATTTATCTTCATTTTCGATTTTATTCAAACCATAATTGCTTCACAAATTACTACGCTTAGCTTCGAGGAAAGGAACCTGGATCAATAATTCATTGGTACACTATCTGCAGTTCGTCTCGTATGCGTCAAAAACAGGCCTCGCAGCTGACGCTTAAAGATTTTAGTTGCTGGAAACATGGCGCTAACTTATTGGTGATGCAAGGGTCGACTGGCAGCCAAAAAACCCACATTTGCCTGGCTTGTGACTACCTTATTAGTAGCCTATGTCCTTATAACTTTTTCCTTATACTGACCTTTGTGCTTATAACTAATATCGTATTACTAGCTTATGTGCTTACGTTAATCATTACCTAATTACTACACTATATGCTTCCTATTACCTTGTTGTATGTGATAATATTATCAATCAGAAATCTTTTAAAACTATCAACCAGCCAACGAGAGTTGAGGCAATGATTGGAGGTCGTGCGCCCTTGTCTTTCTTTGCGAGAACTACAAGTTTATTGCAATTCCCAGGAGGCTCCGGTAGAGCAAAATGCTCACCCCTTTTATAATCTACTAGTGTTTGTCTTCAACTACAGAAATCCAAATTACTCCCTGCTGTTGCTTACTTTTATTACCATTCCTTCCTCAAAAATCTTTGGCATTATATGCGAACCAAAATTAAAACTCCTTTTCCAAAGCAAGATTTTCTACCAACAAAATGAAGGCAGTATTTATACACACTGGGCTTGTAAAGGATTCCAGTTGGTCGCACGAATACATGAGATTAATTAAGGGTTCATCTGCGGTTTCATTTTCCCGAAAATGTAACCATTTTCAAGTCTCTAATGAATCCTTAGGATAGTTTCTCCAATATATATCTGAGTTACCTCAGTATTAAATGTTATACAGAAAGCCTTGCTACCAACGTCTGTCGTATATGAAGCACTTATATGTCAGAGACAGGGGGCGGGTATTTTGGGAAAAAACCTTAGAAACGCAGCGCTAGATCTCGCTTCGCGGATATGTACCTCATTGATACATCGAAGTTGAGTCAAAACCTTTTTACATAATATTTTCATTGATTTCTTCTTACAAACTATCGACAACGTCTTCAGCTCACGATAAAAGCGTTGAAAACTGAACTCCATGTTCGAATGGAAATACGGCAAGACGATTGTCTACGTGACTCCAAAAATTTAAAATGCTTTTTTACATATGAACGCATCGACTCATTTTGATAAAATCCTTGTCATAGCATATCTCTTCATCAAATTCTTAAAACTAAACCAGTAATTAAAATTAAAATTTTCTGACACAATAATAAATGATCGAACGGATATATTTTGTTCCAGTCCGATGACGCAGCTATGGTCTTTGGTCGTTATCGTCTGCTTCCAGGGCTTGTATACCTTGTGAATGTACACGTACAAGCAGCCTGGAAAACCAGTGTTGTCTTGACAAACAAGAAGGAGCGACAAAGACCCTGATTCAGCGAGCGTTTACTTATGTCACATGAGAAGAGGAGGACGAAGAAGCGATGTTTGAGAGCTGGGCCTGTTCTGATCCGAGCTTGATGTCCTTGAGAGCTTCGTTGATGTCCTTTATTTACTTCGCGAAGCTGAGCTAAAAATCAAGTGGCGCTGGTGACTGTAAATCGCCAGTTCCCAATATGTTCGTAGATTTACAAACCAGAAATTTTGGGGCTCTAAAAAATCGAGAAAAAGTAGGGTTACAAGCAAAAGCACATGAGAATAAGTGGTCATGCACAAATAGGCGAGATGTTTAGAAAATTTCCAAAGATCCAGGAACTTGGTTGACTCGTGATGCCTAAATATGAAGTTACTTTAACGAAGTTTGTGCTAGGGCGAGCCGTAAGGCACTGTTAACACGAGATGCACCAGTGATGCCCTATAATGCCCTGCGGATTGACGGCCTCATCATCTCGTCTTGTTATCAGCGGTGGAGGCTGAGAGGCAACGTAACTAAATACCAACTAATGCAAGAGATGACACACATTCTCGTCATAACATATTCTAATGCATGAGGTATTCAAATCAGAAATGCACGAGCTATTTAGTGCAGTCTGTATGCTAAGCAATTTATCCTCGAGATGTACATCATCGTATCGGAATTTCAACACACCGAAAATTTGGTTGCCGTAATTCTGTTATTCATATGTAACTCGAATCAAGCATGGTATTCGTTGAATATGTGAGGTTAATTTCTATTTACCCAAGTTGAGGTTTGCAAATGATGATTTCGTGTTGCTTGAGGATCAATAGAAATCAATAGTGACAATAAATAAGTTTTTGTACAAATATATGTTAAGTCATAAAAATAAAAAGACGAAGTGGAGGCGGTCGAACAGCCGACGTTCAGGTTCCATTTTTCTTGATTTGATGTTGTAAATTACGTGAAAACAGTAAGACTAAAAAACTCGAAAATCTGAGGAAATGTCGAAGGATAGGGGTTATGTGTTTACAACTGTACAAAAGCTGTGTCAAAGGATATAGGATATGTGTTTAAAGCTGTATCGCAGTCCGGTTCGGATCTTTTTTTATTCTGCAAGTTTAATTTCATAAAGTGCGTCATTCCATAACAGCATTTTGAGGGATCTTCAACGCACGAAATATCCAAATATTTTCTCACAATAACAGTTTCAGTAACTAGTAAAACATGGTAAGCAATCTTCAATGGGAAGAGAAACTTATGGAAATATGATGGTCCTGGTTAACCATACCATCGTGTCATTTGATGCGAGGGCTCTTTATACATACATCAGTTTCGTAACTTTTGACTTTATAATGTTTGAAAGAGTCTTTCGACGAGGAAGTGTTTGAGAAAACGATGCATAGCCGTTTCTTTGCTATTTTCAGTACAGCAATAGAGAGTACAGCAAAATCATGGCACTCTTTTGGTAGCAGCGTGTCCGTTCCTCGAACGGAAATTACCGTGCAGCACATAGAAGATCTCATTTTTACAGATCCTCGGTGCAAAACCCTTTTTTAGAAACTTGACGTGGAGGATACCATTGCAATAATAACTGTTCTAACGTATTCAATAAATTTAGGAATTTGAAAAAACATGTGTCTCCCATATCTTGATAATCTAACAGGAAGAACATGAGCAAAGAAAGATGAGTTTTACGTTGATATTATTAATTAGTAAATGACATAACTATCAACCGTTACCAATTGCAGTCTGGAATAAACAACTAAGATAGGGATGTCATGCATGCTCGTTCTTCATGAAAACTTTTGAGAGTTAGTTTATTTCATTATTACTTGAATTAGAAACAAAGTTACCCTCGTAAATATGTAAGGTAAGTGCATTTCTCAGATGTGTTCTTATGATCATTGGCCTTGCACCTTCTTCAGAGGAAAAAGTTTTCTGCTGTCCTTCTACTTTTGCTCTTTAACCTAATGCGAGAATCTTGGTACAGAACTGCGGCAACGATTACGATACAAATCAAACTAGTTCTTGTCCTGAGCAGTAAAAATTAGCGCTGCAATATGGTTATGAGGGCAAGTTTAAATCTATTTGACTGTAATTAGATAGTTTTCAATTTGGAGTATCTGTCAAACAGCAGTTTTGTTTCAAATGAAACTTGATATTTGAAGCAACTATGATGATATACGAGACCAGGAACAACTTTTCATAGGGATTATTATAAAAGAAACCAAGCAGTTTATGCATAGCTACAGATCTGTGAAAGTATATAGACCAACAAACCTTGGCAGTGAGCGAGCTCACGTAGTCCATGAAATATTGTGTGCTGTTGTATGGTAAGTTCGTAATTATTGTCAAGCGTCTCTACAACCTTGACATATCAAGAACTAATTCATCTCCCACCAAGATTATCAGTGACTGAAGAGAGAAGGTGCTGCTACTCTGGCTGTACTACTCTATTCCTAACGCTGTCACTCGAAACTACTCCATTGAAGAGTGACAGCGCTTGCTGTATCTCTTAATTAAGACGCTGCGGACGATACACTTGGCACTTTCGACGGACATCACCTCAGGCTAATCGCGGGAGTGAGGTTTTGCGATCGGTCTATCATGGTAGAATTGGCTGCGAGCAAGCCCGTGGTGATGACGAGGGAAATACGCCAGAATACCGCTCGCACAAGAACGGTTTAGGGACCTGACATCATTTTCCAGTGGCGACGGGCTCCCCAAATTTAGCTTAGTCACGACTTTCTGTTTTCTCTCTGGCAACCGCAGCTCACAGACTCAATGAAGAGGTGCCAATGTGGTTTCTTATGAGATTCCAGTCATTTAATTTTGTTCTAATTTCATTTTTCGTTACTGCGGCACTTCTAAAATTTTCCACAACGTACCGTTTCTCAAAGTTCATAGATTAATGATGAAACCGATGATCTTTTCTAAAACTGGGTTGCAAATGCCTCGTTAGAATTTTTGATATATTTGTTGAAGAATTTATTTAAGATGGTAGACCACTTATGAACTGTTGTCAGGTTGCTGGCATATCTGTTACAGTACATGTAAAATAGTTTCCGTAATTTGGGTATTCGTTTATTCATGGGTATCTACAATGTGTGCGAGAATTTTGAAGTTCTCTGTTACTGCTAAACAGGGGTGTTATATTTTATCCACTGTTATGACGGAGAGTAGGTTGTTGACGGAGACAACAAAACCAAAATATGAATCAGAGAATAAGTTCTTCCATCGAGATCAGAAGATTGATTTCGATTGAGTTATGCTGAACAGTTGAACAACGACAAAAAAGGAAAAGTAAATACGAGATTTTTTCCAATGTTCAATACTGCGGATGGGGTTATTGGTATTGCGGCAATCAAGCTAGTGAGATCAGCTATTACGAACACGTTGATGCTGCCAGTTGCAAGAACACTGTTGAGTGACTGGTTGTCATGTAAAACGAACTCGAAGAGGAAACTACGCCAGCTTCGTTGCTTTTCAAGATCGTACAGGTAAACCTTTCGTTGCACCGTTTGTAGCGGAGATGTGCCGAGTCACACATTAAGTTGTAGGAGTGCTGAACATCAAATCCAGAGAGCGGAGAGCGAAGGCCCTAGTTGTGGGCTCTTGTCGTATGGAGTAGTGCGAAGGAAGGACTCGGTGAGGATGCGTTGATAAAAAGTGCTGGGCTGCAACTGTAGTGGTAAGGAGTGCCAGCTGAAGGAGCAGTTCCCTTGCTCCATGAAGTCGAGGCGAGTGATTCTGGCTCATGCAAAGGAGAGAGAATTTTCCTCTTGATCCTCAGAGTAGTACGAGCCGTTATCGTAGAGTTGACTGGCTACGCCAGAGAGAGAGAGAGAGAGAGAGCGCTTCGCCCTGCTCTATAAGCAAGGTGAGCCGTTGGCGTCGCAAAGGTGCTCTGCCTTGCTCTAACCCCGAGGTCTTGCTTCAAGCCTGAGCTGCAATTATTACAGCGTGAAGACCGTCGAATGAAGACTAAAGCTACTCTGCAGAGAGTGCTTCTTAGATAGGTTTCGCTTCAGAAATGGCAGCACTGTATCCTGTCCTACCCTTACCTAGTTTAGGGATGGTGTCTTTGAAACTCTATTTGTTCGAGATTCGTCGAGTTGCTCGCACTTCGGGCTACACAAGAAGTATCGGGCTGGAGAGTAGTTTCTAGCTCATTGGTTCGCGTTGAGTGGCGAGTTGATGCGTGTTGTTTGTATGAATAGCTCGAAACATGGTTGAAGTAGAGAGAGGCCGATTCAATAGACCCATCAAAATATCTTTCTATCCATTATTTGTACACAAAGCCCTGACGGATTTTTCCGGTTTAGTCCATTCGTATTCAGTAAGTCATAAGAAATAGGTAGTAACGTACAAGGCCAGTAATATATGCGCAATGCCCCTGTTCTTTTCGCCATTTACCATCTTTTTCCATTTTTTTTCCTTATTTCTTCTGCCACACTCTGAGCCAAACTCTAATTCTCTTTCCTCCTTTTCTTCTGTGTCCGACCTCCCAATCTATGTATATGTAAGCTGCCTAATAATCAACTTCCACGTTCATATTTTGGTTATAACATGGGGTAAAATTAAATGAACCTTGCCTTCAGATAATTCCTCAAAAGATTTGTGAGATGTAAAATAATAACTGAACGGGTCAGTCCTTTGCTTGAGTCGCAAGTTTATGAGGCAGTTGAAAACGAGGAAAATTTAAAAGAAATTAATCACATTTATTGGGAAAACTTTTTGGAGTCCAGCTCCATAATCAGTTCAAAAGTACAGATCATTATTTCTGAAAAAAGATAAAAAAAACTGTTAATGACAGTTTAGTAAAAGGCATCAGAAAAACAAAAAAAAGTCACAGAAAAACAAAATTCGAAAAATTGCCATCTATTTACTATTTGCTACGGTTATGAACTGTCAGTAACAATTCAAACTGCACAATTTGTTCAGATATCAAGAGCCAGAAAGTAGTCACTTCAGAAAACGTTAGAGACGGTTCAATAGTCTCTTTGAAATTATTTCATTTGGAGCAAAAGAAATTTCCCTACAAATTGTTGAGAATCTTTCATGGGCTTAAAGGACAGATTTACCATAATGGTCTCTCATTACCAAGAAAGAATCCAGGGTTTTAGTCATTCAGATATACACTACCCGTACCCAGCTCAGAGTCGATTTATGAGTGGATGTGTACCGAAACTGCGATCTTCGTCGAACCATTACTGATATGACAAAGGCAGTTCTAAGAGTGCTTCAAAACATCAGTGTGTGGGAAAGCTTTAAAACCATAAGAGAATAAAACGTTATGTTCTTAATGTAACCATGACAATCGATCCTAGTAAGATACCCCCTTATAAACATCAGAAACGATTCAACGATTAAATTGGATTAAGTTAATAAAATGATTAAAAAACAGTGAGCTTTAAACCAGAGCTTGCCACATTGTGCTGTGCGAGAGAGGAGGGCAGCTTCAAACAAGTATCAGCATCACAGCCCGCACGACCTGCTTCAAAGTGTTTTTTCCCAAGCGGAGAGGATGCCTAGCATCCGCAGATGATGATGGATAGGAAAAAACTAACTGCTATGCACAAATATGCATGCCAAATTCTGATTCGCACAGACGAACTTAATCAATTACTAAAAGGTTGTGGATTATTTCAACGGTTTTAAAATTGGTGGGGAAAAATTAATGGTGATCGATTTAACTATGAGGGAATAAATACACTTACTTTTAGAATGATTACCATGGAAAAAATGAGAGGTCCCGAGCTGGCAGCTAGGTAGGCCTTTTTTGTTTAAATAGTATAAGATTTTGTCTTGTTGAGGATTATATTTTTCCGCTCCACAACTATGCTGTCTTTCGGACCTCTATCTTTCTTCTTTAACCACTTTTTTCATAACCTTCCTTCTCAACTTCCTGCTCCAATGTGCAGGAATTATGAGTGGGAGTACATTTTGGGCACAAATTCCGCGTTCCCTCAATTCAATTCTAAATGGCGCCATCACCCTTCCTCTTGTTGAACACCTTCTTTGTGGTTAGGGACGCTTAAACTAACTTAAATTAAATTTTATACATTTTAAGATCGACAGCATTAGAGGGTTTCGTGGATGCAATTAATGTATATGACGATTTTAGTTAAACCGGCTGAAAAAAATGTCATTTTTTGAGCGAGAGGCTGCAAAGTAAATGACGAAGAGATATCAGTACGCCTTAATGTCCGCACAAAGATATGGAAATACAACCTTCATTATTACTGTGATATTCAGTTGAATTGGTCCAAGATAAAAGACACGCTAACTAAAAACCAATCACCTGAAATATGAATATATGAATTCTAAAATATATGAATTCTACATAGCCATGTCGCTTAGCCCTTGGGAATATTATACTTTATTGTTTTTCTTTGAGATCTTGGAAGCCATGATGTCATCCCATATTGGGCGATCCTCACCTATTATAGAAAAACTAAACCTTTTCTTCGGATATTCTTTTTTGGCAAACGTATTTTATATAAATAACTCCCATGAAGATTAAAGTTGAATTAAAGTAAAACGTCACATAAGTATACTAAATAAATAAAAGGCGCAACCATTCGGTGTACTGCACAATAAAGTTATCTTCTTCACAAATGCACTGAAGTATAAGTAACCTCTGCAGTCTTTGCTACAGCATCAGGGTCGTTGCCTATCAGCCTTCCAACTGATTGGATCGCCTGTACTTTTCTTCAATTTGAATAAGCCTGCTACATAAGATCTACTCCTGAGTTTAACCGGTGTCATGGCCACTGTCTCCAGTTCTTCATCGCTTCTACATCGAGAGGGTCGTGCCGGTGCCATGATAGGCTTGTCATCTCGCCCGACCTACTGCCTCCGTGCGCTTCGCTTCTGATTCGCCACTCGAGTTCGGCTGCTTAATTAAACTGATGTGAGTCACCGTAATGGTTAGCGCCACGTTTTTACGTAGTGACGTCAGTTGGAGTTCCAAAGAACCTGCCTTACTTACCTTAAATAAAATGGGAGATTAAAATCTTGAGTAACGTTACCATTAATCAATTTAATTTTTACTTTATTTTAAAACGGCAATTGTTACTCCAAATTTCTATTTCAATTATTATTAAATTTCGTGTTCCAAATTGGATTACTGAAATTATGAATGTATCATTATACGTAATTACTATAATTACTCTAGGATTTAGCACATTTACTAAGACTAGAATTAGTTATTCTTAATACACCTAAATCTCAGCAATTACTTTAGCTGAACTCTCTAGCCCTGGATTATTTCCTGCAAGACAACGTGTTCACCCAATACCTAATTCTCACGTCGCGATTCTTAAATTACGTACACGGTTTCTCTGACCCATCTATTTTGCGGCGTGAGACAAATTTAATTCGATCTAATATTTAATCTACGAATTTTGGAGCAATCGTTATCGACTCAATGTCTTCAAATTCTTAATATTTGTTCTCCCGTGACTGCGATCGTGGCATGGAGGGGCGCTACGGGCGTGCTGGTGTCCCAGTCTCTCCCTTCTTCCAGCCCATTCGCAAGATAGAACATTCATTCATTTGTTTAAAATAAAATGAATTAACAATAATTTTTTATTGTTTCCTTTCCCTGCGCCAGTGTCATGCTTCGTTTTTGTAGGATAGGTTAGAAATAACCTCATATGGTGAGTTCAATGGAATAATCACATACGGCAGGACAATCGATTAGTGCTCTCAAGTACTTGAGGTTATTTATTATTGGTGGTACCACCGCCGTCTCTCCCAACTGCAGTAGCCTCTTGCACAGTTACTTTATCATCTACAAAGGTCTTTCATGGCTCTTCGAGCTGTTGAGAGAAAATTTTTCTTTCATTCGCTGCATTTTGCAGAGCAAGAGTAATGCTGCCCGCAGACAATCATCGGCCTCACATTATGGGGTAGGTAGAGAAAACTTGACGATGAAATCCTAGTGTATGGTAGTACATCAACTAGAAAATTTTCTTCGTATCTTCATGCTAGTCCACGAGCAGCCACTCATCATTTAGGATAATTACTCCTATACGCCAATACCTTACTATGCTAGAAGAATGGTAACGGCTCGAAAAGATGTCCAAAGGCATACAATAAGCGTATAATATGAGATCATTCATGTCTTAAATATTGGTGACGATCACTTATTATCGGATAGTGTCATGGTTTCCAAGATCTCGAGGGGAGACAAAGAAGTACAACATCACAATGGCTTTTTCTGATGACCTCAGACTGTTGAAGCTTTTCAATTGCTCCAGTTATTTTGCCCATGTAAAATACATTTTTATCACAAAGGTTATTAGGTAAATAAATTAGTATACGAACACAACGGGTCACAGATAGCCCAATTACAGTGCACAGATAAAACATTGTACTACTGTGGTAGAGGAGAAAGTAATAAAATCTTGAGTGATGGAGTTAACTTAGCGGTCACTAAAATCTTTCTTCGTGAAGATTAATTGGGGTACACGGAGGGCAAAATCAGTATATTTTAAACAATCGAAAGATGAACTGAATTAACTGTTTTTCGCCATAAAACTATGGTGCACTCTAAAAATACTGCTAATCTTCGTTACTTTTGCGATATTTCTCCACAGCCTTTCGAAGTTCCACTTTACGGTGAGACCCTGTGATATGCGTAAGGTCTAGAACGAAGAAACCCTCTCAATAATGGAGTATTCGTTTGTACGCAACGGATTTTACTAGAAACTACATGCATGTTTATAAGTGACTTTCAATTTTTGTGTTGTGATCTCGTTGGTCATTTGCTAAGAAACACTACTCTGAAAGTAACCTCCAATGCTTAACGGTGTCATAACATACTTTTAACTATATCCATGAAAATTTTTCATAGCAAACTGACTCCAACCTGACTGACTCCGCCCACTTAATGGGATTAGTAGACAGAGGGTTGATTCGTGCACCTTGTAGAAGAAGGTGATTTAGAGCACGCTGATTAAACAACTGTTTAGAGAAAACACAGTATGATAAGGTGTAAGTTTCTTCAACCCAAACAAAACCTGCAGCACAGTATGTAAAAAATGATTCTTCTCAATGAAGCGCAGTACACTCGCTGGTTGACCCACCTCGTACAAGAAAGCGCTGATTGGCTCATCTCGCGAGAAAGGGATCTACCCAGTATTTTATTGGACTCACCTTGTCAGAGAAAGCGCTGATTGGCTCATCTCGCGAGAAAGGGATCTACCCAGTATTTTATTGGACTCACCTTGTCAGAGAAAGCGCAGTACAGCACAATGTTAACGGCCGCGTTGATGGCGTTCAGAAGGTTGAAAATGTTGCCCAAGCCGCGCATGATGGCGTACGCGGGCGTGTGGGGGGTAGGGGGCTTTTGCACTGCGCTGCTCAGTCGTATTAAGGACAAAAATACAATTAAATAGAGATATATACACAGGCTTCACGTTCTTGAGCAATGCAATAAATCACATCAGGGGAAGATATCGTATTTCGGATTCTTGGCAACGACAGTGAGATTAAACTGGAAATTTAAATAATAAAAACCACTAATTCAAAGCATTTGTGGAAGACACATAGCTGCAAAAGAGTACACAAATATATGATTATCACCGAGAAACGTAACTGAGGGTCACAAATGGAATATTTATCTCGTATAATAAATTGAAATAAGATCTAACAAAGTATGTTGTGGAAAGTTTATTTTACGTTACATTGTTCATGAACTAGCCAAAATCTTTCAAGGTTCATCAAATTTTTAAAAATGGACGCGGTCCCAGTATTTTTTCAAATCTTCTCAACGTTTAACATTTCTAAACTGCTTTCGTTCTGGGTAATTAAGTTGACAAATGATTTTGTTCAATTTCAATGTTGTTGCTATCATTGACGTCAAACACTGGCTGTCCACGTTTCAGCATGACCTAAACCCATTTTCAAGGTTACGTCTGAAGGACAAAGCCTATCGTGGTAACAGTAATTCAAAGAGCAAGGTAATTATTGATGGTTAAAACTGTTGATAAGTTTGTGGCAATGCAAGGTACGTTGGAAAATGAACTAACATTTGAAGGCCACAAAACCCACTAGAATACATTTGTTCTCCGTTCTACATCAGTTTTATTGCAGAAACAATGACTAAACAGTGAGTCGTTGACTAACGTTTAATTTTAATTGCACAGAAGCAGACGAGCATAGTTCTTACTTATTAACTCCGTCTTCTATAGAGAGCGTCAAAAAAATAATTTCATTAGTTAGTCTTATGTTAGTTTGTGTAGGTCGCTTTAAATACAAACGTTAGTTGGTAGCGGTTTTGGCCGCTCTTTAGGACCTAAATATCATATAAGTCTTGCAAACGCTTCAAGTATTTAATAATGACAAAACTTTTTTGAGGTGTCCAAATATTTGTTATATGTGTACTTTATGAATGATTCAATAAATTTGCAATTTAAACATAAGCTTTTGATGCTCAATGATGGGTTACTGTATTTTTTTGTCTGTTTTGTAACTCTCTCTATTTAATTTTCTCAGAAACTACAATTACATGAACTTTTTGCGTTATTTAAATACTTGTTTGACATCGCTGTTAAGACGTCTCCCATCGTCAAATGGAAAATGTACCCTGGATTTGCTTCATGTTTACTCATGTTAGGTCGAACAGGAACCGTATTTTTAGCTTAGGATAAATTCTCCAATTCTACTGCGTTCGAGTCAATTTTTTCAGCAACTGAAGAGTTATAATGAAATTTCACTCTTTAATCTGTCATATATAGATGACTTATTTTGCGGTTCTTGTTGCAAATTATTTTCATTTCTCGGTTGTTCTTCCCACGATGAAGAGATCATCAATTAAGCTTTCGCTAAATCTGTACTTTTTTCCGACAACCTTCACAGCGAACAAAATATTTTTGAAATCAGGAGTTTATAGAGATTAAATGCCTACTAGCTAGCCTCGCTCATTTTTACTAAATTTTTTTTCAGACATTGAAATCTGTTGTAGGGGGAGGACATCCGGGGATATGGCGGCAGTGAAAAGCGAACTTATCAAGTAGTAAATTTACGAATGATTTCAATTCATTTTGCGCTGTCTATGAAAACAGGTGAATTACAACAACGACTTGAAGATGCAAAATAATAATAATTAAATGGTCGGTAATTTTTTAAAGTTAAAATAATTTCATTGAAAGTTGTGTTCTCATTACTGCTCAAATTAGAATTTACGCCGGTGCGGAACGAAGAAAATATTCTCTAGGAACAGAAGCAGCCCATATTACAGTTTCTTCCCTTCTTGTCTTTCAAACCAAATTAAATTTGAAGTTTACTTATTGAAAGAATATTCAATCCCCGTTATTGCATGCATTTAACCTCCATACAAACGCTGCCGAAACTCAAAGGCTTGGCTGTAGTCCTGTCGATCTTGACACTCAAATCACTTCAGCGCAACTAACTTCAGAGTCTCAGCTTCCCGAGTGCATTTGAAGAATGATATGAGCTTTAGTTGTACAGATAAAAGTGAATAATACTGGTTGTGAGTAATAACATTGATTATGCTTCCAATATGCTGTAATTGGAAGTCATGTGTCGGTAGATGGATCCGAACTTCTTCTTGAATTTTTTCTTTATTCGTTTTATGGGCGAACATTCTAGAAGAATTGCATTGCCCTTCTGCCCCACGATTAGTAAGTTTCTATTCGAATTCCTTAGTTTGCTTGCCCGTAAATGAACTTAAATGATATAGTTTTTTCTTGTGTAATCGCTGGCTTCAATTTCTGTTCTGTTTAAGTTTGTAGGTCTCACGAGCACAAAACCCTTTACTTAGATAGCACACAGCAGTTTGTCAATTTGTTTCCTTACGATAGTTACTAATTTTGTGGCCACATAAAATTTGTTTGTTTTATCGGTTTCTATTAAATATCATAATTTCCTGAAAACTGATTTTCGAGCGTCCTATGCTCAATTAGGCATTACGAACCAAGAGCTAGACATCTGCCCTGACATCATGACTGAATTGGCTGACTGAAAACATTGTCGGAGTGAATTTGTCAAACTTTCTTCTAATTTTTATGTCATTCGAATTATAAATGAAAAACATATTTTCTGATCCTAATCTGAATAGAGCATTGAAGGAAGCAAACATATAATGACAAGGATTGAAGAATGACCCTGAATTATCTAAAAACGGGACCTATTTCACAAATTCAAAATGAAAAGTAGTAAAATTTTGAAAGAAAAATTTTTCAAACTCAGTTGCATGAAAATAATTTGAAATCATTTTTCGATTTCAGATAGCAGAGACAACCGAAAATAATCAGCATTATATCCATGTAAAAAGAACATAGAAGCTTAGTTAAGTTAATTGCAAAGAACGCTGCTCGTTAAGAAATTTGTCTATAGTGTGAGACTCGAAGTGCACATTATTGAAATCGTCATTTGCAACCACGTTGATTTATCGTAGGCTTGGCTTCGAAATATAGTGCATGAAGCGAGCATGTTTTTCGTAATGTGTCATGATAGGTCTTCTCCTTGTTACGAACATATTGATGTTGACATAATACCTCGAGAAAGGACATCTTACATATACCTATTAATTATTATGGCAAATAATTTTTAATTTGATGAAATAATTTGAACGAATTATAACTGCTCAAATTCAAATTTCAGTAAGACTAATGGCTGTGGTAGGGGATAATCAGGATTCATGAATAATAATTTAAGCAATAAATATCATTAATAAATGGAATAACTAACAAATTTTCACATCAAAATTCAAGCTCATGTATTACGAGTCCAGATATTGATTAAACCACTTTTCTGTTTTTATATGTAGATTAATATCCAAATTGATCCAATACAATAACAACAATTTATTCCCAACTTAATAGTGCATCCCCATTTTAGCCCTATACTCTAGAATACAACAACTAAAAGCACTAACAAAAACAGCACGTGCATTGTTATCGCTGCCTTTACGATTCACCAAGGATTTGCGTGGAGGCACTGTTAGTGTTTCTCCTTGTTGAGCGAAATGATAAAAGTTTGAAATCAGAATTTACGGATCAGCGAGTGGAGTCACGTCCTGCGTCAATGCATGCGTACGAGCCCGTAACGGTGCACTGCACGAACTAAGCCCAGCTCTTGACTCTCTTTGTGCCTGTTTATTCAGTGATCATTGACTCTCTTTGTGCCTGTTTATTCAGTGATCATTGACGCTTATTTTATTGTGAAGTTCTATTCAAATTAATGGCAACACCCATCATGGTGCATCTGGGTAAATTTGCTTCATAGGGTGTAACTTGAGTGAATTTTGCAAAGCGTAAATATCAATGCATTCTCAGCATATGTTTAATACGCTCAACTAAAATAGTTCATCATGTCACTCAGGACATCTGGTGCGTCGTTTCTTATACGGGGCTCTTATTATTTTCATCCTGTGGGGAATTTATCGAATTATTCACTTAGTACCTCATTGAAATCAAAGGCTGGGGCACTCAATTTACATTATTTCTAATGTGCAGCTCTCATTATTCACCCTGTCAAGGGAGGTTTTAATTATTTAAGAATAGTTTAGAGATAAACAAATTGACGAAAAAGGGTTGAAATAACCCTACTGGTCACGCTCACTTCAATCAAACTTAAAACTTTAACTTCAATCAATCAGATCCTTTCCCTACAATTAAAATTTTTCATTTTTAATTCAAGTGATGGCGCTAGGAAAATCAGAATATGTATGAGAAAGTATGTTTGACTGATGACTAAAATAATTTTTGGCAACCTAATGCGTGAGTCGAAAAAGAAGTATTTCAGCTCGAACAATTTCAGCTATTCACTATTACAGCTCGCAGTCGAGTTTATTGGAAAATTCTGTCAATTATTAGAAAATAATCATTTAGCTATCCGGAGAATAATGCAAATAAATCTAACTTATTGAGTATATCTTTGGGAGCCACAACATTTGACTCGTTTGGTATGAAGGTGAAAACATCGGCAACAAAATATACTTTTCGTTATTCTGAGAACATGAGTCGATTAGGTGTTATTTATTGAAATGTAAAGCTATTAAAGCGAGCCAAGTAAATTTTTCAAGTACTTTACAGTGTACTTACTGTGTGAGCATCCGTGCCTCTGCAGAAAAGAAACTTTTAACAAATTCCATATTTCTTGTTTAATTTGACGGATGGTGTAAGACGAAGTTGGCTTGGATGCAGTGAGATGTTAACTCGTCCTCATCGACGCTACAAGGAAAATATCCGAAGGTGTGATGAAAACGTGAATTCACCTACTGAATTAATACTGAACAAATACTTTTGGAAAACAAGGAACTATGCTTTGAAATTCGGTACTGGCTCCCTCGATAAAACCAACGATGTTTTACTTGTCGGGAATAGTACTCTTTGGATAAACCTTTCATGAAGGTTTTATATGTCAAAGGCATGCATAGAACAATAGTCACAGAAGCATAATTAAAATAAACTCGTGTGAAAATTTTACTAGGGGTTATAAATGTGAAAAAAATATTCGCGACAGAGATATTGATGAATTTTTCTTTGATCAAAGTTTTTCACACTAAATTGAAGTTCAATCTAGACCGTATTCTAGGGTAAAGAGAAACGACTTTGTTACTGGACGTCGTTTTTTATACGAGTCAGTGCGATTGACTGTTTAATGATAGGATAGAGCTATCGCCGCCATAAAAAATAACCTTAAATACTTTTACTCGTACGCCAGGGGGAAACTTCGCACAAAGTCGACAGTGGGACCGTTTCGAGTCGACGACGGACGGAATGTGTGCACCCCCGAAGAGAAATGTGCTGTGATGCGCGCACAGTACGAGGCGGTATTTAGTCGGCCTAAGTTTGGGGAAGACGATGGCGGCTGGGGCCCGAATGAGTGGCCGAATACCACACCGATCAACCTGGTGGACCTTGAATTCAGTGAGCGAGACGTAGAGGTGAGCATTGGCGAGCTCTCACCCTCGTCGGCGCCGGGTCCAGACAGTGTTCCGGCTGTCCTCCTACGCAACTGTAGAGTTGCCATCAGCAGGCCTTTGTTCCTGCTCTGGCGGACATCACTGAGTGCGGGGTCCATACCTACCAAACTCAAGCTGGGAATTATTACCCCCATTTACAAAGGTGGCGAGAAACACCAACCCCGGAATTATAGGCCGATCACACTGACCTCCCACATTATAAAGATATTTGAGAAAATAGTTGTGAGGAGGCTGGTGGGATATATGGAAGACGCCGAATTGTTCAACCCGAGTCAGGACGGGTTTAGAAGGGGGAGGTCCTGCCTCTAACAGTTGCTTGAGCACCAACGGTACATCACGGAGGCCCTCGGTCGTGGTCATGCAGTGGACGCTGTATACCTAGATTTTGCTAAGTCATTTTATAAGGTAGATCATGGGGTCTTGCTGAGAAAGTTGAGGGCTGCTGGCGTTAGTGGCGACTTGTGGAGTTGGATCAGGTGCTTCCTTACTGACAGAAAACAAGTTGTGGCCGTTGACGGATGCCGGTCAGCCGAGTCGCGAGTGATAAGTGGAGTGCCCCAGGGCTCGGTGCTTGGACCACTCCTGTTCTTGATCCATGTCAGTGATATTGACATCGGATTACTCCACTCCTGCGCCTCATCCTTTGCGGATGACACGAGAGTTTTTAAGGAAGTGGCTAGCAGGCAAGATTGCGAGGCCCTGCACCAGGACCTAAACAAGATCTATGAGTGGGCCGAGGTGAACAACATGTGCTTCAATGAGAGCAAATTCGAGCTCCTTCGTTGCGGTCACCATCCGGATGACGCCTTCTCTTACACAACTGCTGATGGGGTGGTTGTGGGGAGGAGGTCATCGATCAGGGATTTGGGCGTGATCGTAGAGGAAGGGGGAGGCTTCACAAAGCACATAGACTCGGTCTCAAAAAAGAGTCGAGGCCAACTCGGATGGATCCTCCGGACGTTCCGTGCCCGGGAAGCAGCGGCTATGATGACTTTGTATAGAGCACTGATTTTGTCCTTGGCCGAATATTGCTGCCAGTTGTGGAGTCCAATTGCGACGGGGGAGATCCAGAGAGTGGAAGCAATCCAGAGAACTTTCACGTCGAAAATCGCCGGAATGGAGCGGTTTAATTACTGGGAGAGGCTCCAGAAGCTATCACTGTTTTCCCTGCAGCGACGACGTGAGAGTTATTTAATAATTTACACCTGGAAGATGCTGGAGGGACTAGTACCGAACTTTGTTGACCCGAGTCTGGCGTTGAGAATTAGACAGCATCCCCGATTGGGGAGGTTATGCGTCGTTCCGCCGTTCAACAACAGGGCTCTGTCCAGCGTGAGGACGCGTCATGAAAGGTCTTTTTCCGTTATTGGTCCAAGACTTTTCAACTGCATCCCAATCGAACTGAGGGAGTCTCGTGGGAAGCTCGCTACCTTCAAGTCAAGATTGAATAAGTTCCTGGCGTCGGTCCCGGATCGACCTCCGACTTCTCATTGCCACCAGCCTGTGGCGGGCAACAGCCTTCTGCAGCAGGTGGCGCAGCTGCGAGTGGAGGAAATGTAGCGGCGAGTCGTCATTGAGGGGCGGTGCACCAGCATGGCCCGGGCCTGTCGGGCCCGAACTACATCCCAGGAATCCCAGGAATGAACTGCATAGAAATTGGCAGATATAATACGCTTCTGTTGGTTGCTGACAATATGAACGGGTCTCTGATGCTAATTGGATCTGATTTGAAAAACAGAACGCAATAATTATTTCTAACTGCACGTGTAATGTATTTTATATCATTGTTGACGTAACAAGAAAGGATCAAGTTAAGATTATGATGACATTCTTTGAGTTAATACCATCAGAATACATATTTCTTCTTCACAAGGCAGCTGAGGAGGATTGAGTATCGACGTAAGGAAAATGAGTAAAAGTTGGAAAATAAGTGACTGCGGATAATTGTGAAACGAAGGTTTCTTCGAATTTTAATAATATTGTAAAACCTAGATGTATAACCTCAAGATTAAGTTTTACGCTGCTGAAGAAATCTTCGGTGCAAGCCAACTTGAGGGATTCATGTAATTCCTTCATCGAGTTCCGAGTTAAAAGTTTTTTACATTCGCTATGTACAAAAAGACATTTCAATGTTGAAGCTCCGACCTCCCCAGACGAGACTGGTCTTGCAGACGTCTCCAATTATACCTCAGCGGATTTCTAACGAGAAATTCTCTGAGAGCGGCAGGAATTTAGCCCTGCTCGCTTTCACAAGCCGCGAGCTCATTTTTGCTCCTAATTTCTTTGAGGTGTCTAAGAAAGTAAAATATCAATCAAAGGATTCGTTGTCTTGGCGATTCTTCTGTAACTGATCTTCGAATGAAATGGTGAATAAATCTCATTTTAGGAGTCGGCACACACACACACACACACACGGTAACTTCGCTTATTCAGAGCCTGAAAATTGTCCTTCGTAAGTTCATTACACAAACACATTAAAAATTTTCGAGAAGTTATGACGAAATCCATACATGGTGTTTCCAGTATTTACACAATACCTGGACAAATTCGCTCTCCTTTAGCTCGATAATGTAACTGAATTTCGACTATTTTCTTGAGCTCATTATCCCATGAAGTTTGCTATAATTGCGCCAAATGAACAGAGGGAGGATCTCAACAGCCGTGTTTCCGGGGGCAGTTAATAACAGTTATCCAAAACGTCTCTGTGGAGTTCATTTGGCCAGATTTCTCGGTGAGACTTTAGTGCGGGAGCTTGATGCAAACTTGACAAAAAAACATTCTTGTATTTGGCCGAGCTTAATGAAGTAAAGCATTGCCACCTCTTCATGAATAGGAAATTACGCAGCCGCCGCAACTGACAGAAAAATAATTAAAGGAGTGTCAGAGCGGCTTGCTGCATTTTTTTAATAGAGCTTGATTGCTTGTGCCTCGCCCAGTTGTGCATTGCATAGGTAATTGGAGAGGCTCATGACTTGTAATTCTGGCGCTGAGGAAGTTAATTGAATACATTACTGGTTTCAACGTCTTCTTAAACTCTAAGCCATGTACATACAATGTTAGCATGGCCTAACTTTTCGGCTCAAATAAATTCGTTTGATAATTTTCAAGGGTTCTGAGAAACAAGCAACTGTAAAATTTTATTCAGTGAGAAATATTATGAAGCATGTTTTAACACTTTAAATACTTTACCATGCTAAAAATAATTTCTGAATAACTATCATTCACATTTCGTGATACAGGGTCTTAATATTTTGCATTATTCATCGCGTATTACCATTTTTATTCTACCTGGCCGAGGGCGCCTATACGTCCCATCTCCCTTCAGATTACGAAAAAGTTTACCATGAATGCAGCAACTGCATAATAGTGTGAACTGAAAAGCTTAACCCTGAATTTAATATCAAACTGGGACTTAATCTCGTAAAATCGCAGAACAATTTTTTTACTTTCATACGGAATAAAATTGCTTCATCAATCTCTTGCCGAAAAATATCATCGCCATTAGTCGTTCGCTTGAGGTTAAATTTGTCGGACAGGTCCCCTTGAATAGGAACGAGGAATCGAGTTATGCAGTGCAGTTTAGAAACCATTGAACAGTTGGAGCTACTAGCCTTCTGTTTTGTTTATTGCAGGTGTATGAGGAGAACTTGGATAGTCTTATGAATTTGGATTAGAGAACTCAGTTTTCTAAAAAAAACTGTAGCTTGATAAGTACACTCAAAAAGTCTGGACACACAGGGATACAGACAGCTACTGCATGCATGCGAATCTGCGATCATCCGAGAAATGTGAATTTCCGAGTTGAAAATTAGGTAGGTCCTATTTTGTTGAAATGAAATAGTTTTTGTCTGTGTTAATGACCATCTTTTGGGTTGACTACTGCCTTTTTTTATTACCTTTCGCTTTCCTCTTCAGCTTCTATGTTGTTTCACGACGTTCTTTCTCAACCTGCTGTTTCTATACACAGAAGATCTTGTATAGAAATACACCTTGTGCTTTTATCCTCCTTCTCTTAGGAACACCTTTGATGTGGTTAAAGAGGCTAAAACCAATTTATATTCTAAGTAGTCTAGTTGGCATTGATCAGTTGTAATTGCCATTCTCAACATCATACCTCATGTTATTTGGCTGCTAATCTCAAAAATAATTCGTGTAACATTCTGATGAAAAACTGAGAAGAATATATGAGTACAAGGAAACCAAAAAAGTTCTGTTTTTTAAAGGAAAAAGAAAATGCTTCACAGTATGTTTAACTTATATTTAGTCCTTGAAGTTATCGCCATCGGCATCTAGTACGTTCTGCCAACGTGTCTCCAGCTGTTCAATCCCCTTTCGGTAAAACTCGGGGGTTTTGGATGCAAAGATATCCGAGAGGGATATCTTTGCTTCATTGGTGAAGGATTTCACATGAAGATGATTATCCACAAAGTGGAAGAGGTGGAAACCGGATGGCACCAGGTCAAGTGAATCCCGTGGATAGCAGAAAGTCTCCCACCCAAGTTGCTGTTTGGTATCCCTGACCACTCGCGCGACATGCGGCCTGGCGTTTTCATATAGGAAAAGCACGCCTTTGCGATTTACCAGTGCTGGCTCCTTCTGGCACAATGCCTGTTACACACGTTCCAATTGCTGCGATTTTAGGTCTCCAGAGATAGTTTGGCCCGTTGGTAGCACCTCATTATAAACCACTTGACGACCTGTCTACCGGACACAAAGCAGCATCCTGAGGTGACGACCAATTGGAACGCTCGTACAGAACCCATGTACTTTTCATGACTGATAAGCATTCAATTGAATAAGGATGCGGGACTGTGGCGATACGCAGTTTGCCACTCGTTGTCTCTTGTGGACCTCCAACAGCGTGTGCGGGACCCACTTACTCCGTTTGTACGACTTACCTAGGCGGTGCAGGCGAAGTTTAACTATTTCATCGGAAACGTTGAACTAAGAACTTCACCACTCGTTAGACTACTGTCCTGTTCAACGGTCGCATTCAGGACTCCCTCATTCAAGACCTGGGGTCGTCTCGACTTGAATTTTTGAAACCAACTCCTAGCAGTAAGTTCATTCACAGCACTCTCCTAAGACGCTTGGCAAATGCGGCGACTTGATGCAGCTGCTGATAAGGACACTTTGAAATCGTAAAGCAAACAGCCCCGAACAAGATATGTAGACACTTCCATCCTTCTCCACTTCTGTTCGGCTTATATAACTGATGGCCAAGCACGGTGCGCGTGTTTTGATAACGTCTGATGTCTCTACTTTCGACTGTCCGAATCTGAAAACAATAATTGTTACACGCAGTGCGTTCATATTTCAACGTCATTCAATGGCTAATTAAAAAACGGAAAGAACTTTTTTGGTTACCTTGTAGTTTTGTTTCCACTTTACCGGCTGGCTGGTAAATCTTAACGAAGAAAAAGTCTAGTGGCTGATGAAACTACGAGGGCAGATAAAACATAAGCCTGGTGGCGCTCCTGGTCTTCGCTGGTGCTGCCCTGATTATCTTGGATCGTTATCCCTTGATCCACGCTAATTGCTGGTGCACTGTTGCCGCCGCAGTTCCGCTGCCCATTGGATTACTGCGCGAGGAGATATGTGTTCTCACTACCAGGGTGCTTCAGGGGTGCTTATTCAGATGCATTTGTAGGTAGCCTGCAACGCTAGTGCCCGGAGTGTCGACGAGAGATTTCCTGGCAAGAGGATAAGCTTTATGCCCGTCAGATGCTTTCTTAATTTCTTGCTATTTTTATTTGAATGTGAAAGATCTGTTACCACAATTTTACCCGCAACGTATTCTGCTCTATTAATTATTAACAGTACTCAATAAACCTGATTTCAACATGTTCAGTCAACTGATCACTACATGAGATCATTTCTTATTTCTTCAAGGTTCAGTGACTTAGAGAGTGAACGTTTGAACGGGTTTCTGTACTGTATAAGCTCCACTAAGCGTCGTTGATTAAGCACGAAAATTAGGTGTCGGCATACAAAAACTGGTGTAGATATTTCAAATTAACACGTGCCCAGGAATTAGGACAAATGTGTACCTCAAGGTGAATTGCTCATTTGTGTACCGGCATAAATGCGCAGCAATTTAATTATTTCACTAATTTTTCAGAATCGGCTTTAGCGTATATTGTAAAATATTTTCGGGCAATTCTGTGTCTAACACATCATAGAAAGGGTAGAAATGGATTCGAACAATGAAGTTGTTTTTTCACTAGTGCCACTTGCAATCGAACATCTCAACCGTTGCAACCGCGCTAACGTGGTCAACGTGTTAAATAGATGGGGAATTGGCGTAGGCTATGTGGTCGTCCGTCGAGCGGAGGCGAGGAGCCACGCTCACTATAGCGCTCAATGCTCAGTCCCTATAAATGATTGCAAAAAATACTTTGTGCTAAACTTTGCAATCCATTGTTGCACATTTTTTACTGATCCTTATTGCAAGTTTTCATAAATCCACACAGCAGAGTAAAACAGGAGGTTACATTCTCTCTGAGGTAAGAGGATATATGGAATGGACACAGGATAGGATCATGTGTTAGAGTTTAATGAAATTCACAGAATGGGGCGGGCGTAACAGCCAAGTTCAGGACGGGAGATTTATGCACTGCTTATTCTCAGATGAGCTTTTAGACAGCTCGGGAGCAAATATTTCAGAAAAAATTCATTGCATTCGTGAAATTAAATAATGGCGGAATGGTTTTTAATGAAGGAGGTACATTGATGCTTGGTTCATGGATAGAGATAGTTCAACACAGTTAAACATTCATCTATGATTGAAGGATAAGAATAGGATTCACTCACGCAAGAACCTGGCATGGGTGAAGATAGATGGAGTTGAAACCGGATTTTACGATATTTTAATAAATGAAAAACCTAATGGAAAACGAAAAATTTCTTCAAAATTAACAGAACCGTTTATATTGTTTTCTTCGAATGCGGAAAAGTTTAACTGAAGGTATATTAACCAAGCAGTAGGAATAAAATTCTCGAATATAACCTTCACGCAAATGCCGTTTGTAGTAAGATTTTCTCACCAGCAAAATATACGTACATGTAGTCGAGATATTTAAAAAAAAAGAACAATGGTTCGTAGGTTTCATTAGCCGTTTAATCAACATATATATAGGGGTACTTTCTGCGAACTTTGAAGGAGAATAAGCCACCTAAGAATTGTTAGCCACCTAGCATGGAATTAATTCCACACTTTTAGCCTGTACTACAGCACGTCATTCCCATGAAATGCATGCTCCCGAAGGACGTGAAATTTACATTGCTATCACCGTCCGTAAGCATCACAAATCACTCAAACTTGGAGGCAAGACTTCATTTACATTAACTGCATCCTATTGCAAATCTGATCTAGTTTCCAAAACTGCCATTATTTAAAAGGCTTTTGTGAGTTTCATAAGTCTGTTATGACAAAACTTTTACCCAAAAGAGGCCAGTTACGAAAACTGAAACTCCAACCATAGTAACGCTGGCTCTTGACTAGACCCAAAAGTTCGCGTTCCAGCTTTCCGATCAGTACAAGCCGTCATCATGAAGCTCTACAGCAAGCCGTTAATTTGCTGCGTGCTTTCTGGACGAGACAGTTACGGTTAAATCTCCTTTTGGGAGAATGCAGTTACGATAAAATGCATTTGGAGGAGAAAACATGTACAGTTATATCTACGGATATGGAAATACAGTTACGACAACACTGTATGTACTGTGGAAGAAAGACAATTGCAGTTAAATCCACTTTTACAATTGTGAAAATACAGTTACTATCGAATGCATTTTATGGAGAAGACAGTTCTAGTTTTTATCTACTTTTAGAAAAACGCAGTTGTAATAACACGCACTTTTAAGAGCAGGCAGATACAAGTATTTTTACTTTCAAGAGGAGATTTTAAAGAACTTTCTTGCTGCTAACAAGCGTTCTCCAAACCGAAAAGCAAACCGTTTAAGATGAGATCTTAAATTTAGGATGTAATTAATGGCAAATATATAGTATACTATTCTGTTCGTTTTAGTTTCATCTCCCATACACCTCAGTGTTTGTTTAATTAACTGCATTTTCCAGATTAGTTTTACTTGCTTTACTCAGTGTTTCTGGCTAAAGATTCAACCGACGTCCAGGAATTTGCTAACTTCTATTTATAATATAAGGTACTGTTTCATTCGCTCTGTCTAAATAGATGAGAAATGAATCGTGTGCCAATTATGTGTGCTTCTTCGCATTGTGAACTAAATGCCTCTCTGGAACCTATTGTTAATTATTGATTGTAAAAAATACTTCGTGCTGAACTTTGCAATCCATTGTTGCACATTTTTTAGTGATCCTTATTTCAAGTTTTCATAAATCCGCACAGCAGAGTAAAACAGGAGAGTGAACTATAAAATTGGAAATTAAATACTCTAAATTTTCAATAAAAACTTATTTAGAATGAGTAAAGCTATTTTCATGTGACAGATAATTCACTTATTATATCTAAAAATATTTGAGGAAGTATCATGAACGGAAAACTTTCCATTTTACACACAAGTTCTGTTTTCGTCAGCGCATAAGTGTTTTGTTCATGTTCAATGGGAAAATTGAAACATTTTTAAAATTTGAACAGGGCAGAATCTCAACAAGAAACTAATGTTTTCAATTAACTTATCCATGTTGACTAGAAAACTAATATAAGGTTTCGGAATATATGTACTGTGAAATAGATACACTTGTGCAGCAGCAGCACGGCGCTGGGCAGCTGGCAGCACACAGGTTCTGTAACATGACCCACCTGTACAGCAGCAGCACGGCGCTAGGCAGCTGGCAGCACACAGGTACTGTAACATGACCCACCTGCACAGCAGCAGCACGGCGCTAGGCAGCTGGCAGCACACAGGTGCTGTAACATGACCCACCTGTACAGCAGCACGGCGCTAGGCAGCTGGCAGCACACAGGTGCTGTAACATGACCCACCTGTACAGCAGCAGCACGGCGCTAGGCAGCTGGCAGCACACAGGTGCTGTAACATGACCCACCTATACAGCAGCACGGCGCTGGGCAGCTGGCAGCACACAGGTGCTGTAACATGACCCACCTGTACAGCAGCAGCACGGCGCTAGGCAGCTGGCAGCACACAGGTACTGTAACATGACCTACCTGTACAGCAGCAGCACGGCGCTAGGCAGCTGGCAGCACACAGGTGCTGTAACATGACCTACCTGTACAGCGGCAGCACGGCGCTAGGCAGCTGGCAGCACACAGGTGCTGTAACATGACCTACCTGTACAGCAGCAGCACAGCGCTAGGCAGCTGGCAGCACTCAGGTGCTGTAACATGACCTACCTGTACAGCAGCAGCACAGCGCTAGGCAGCTGGCAGCACACAGGTGCTGTAACATGACCTACCTGTACAGCAGCAGCACGGCGCTAGGCAGCTGGCTGCACACAGGTGGTGTAACCTGACCTACCTGTACAGCAGTAGCACAGCGCTAGGCAGCTGGCAGCACTCAGGTGCTGTAACATGACCTACCTGTACAGCAGCAGCACAGCGCTAGGCAGCTGGCAGCACACAGGTGCTGTAACATGACCCACCTGTACAGCAGCAGCACGGCGCTAGGCAGCTGGCAGCACACAGGTGCTGTAACATGACCTACCTGTACAGCAGCAGCACGGCTCTAGGCAGCTGGCACCACACAGGTACTGTAACATGACCCACCTGTACAGCAGCAGCACGGAGCTAGGCAGCTGGCAGCACACAGGTGCTGTAACATGACTCACCTGTACAGCAGTAGCATGGCGCTAGGCAGCTGGCAGCACACAGGTACTGTAACATGACCCACCTGTACAGCAGCAGCACGGCGCTAGGCAGCTGGCAGCACACAGGTTCTGTAACATGACCTACCTGTACAGCAGTAGCACGGCGCTAGGCAGCTGGCAGCACACAGGTGCTGTAACATGACCCACCTGTACAGCAGCAGGCGCTAGGCAGCTGGCAGCACACAGGTGCTGTAACATGACCCACCTGTACAGCAGCAGGCGCTAGGCAGCTGGCAGCACACAGGTGCTGTAACATGACTCACCTGTACAGCAGCAGCACAGCGCTAGGCAGCTGGCAGCACACAGGTGCTGTAACATGACCCACCTGTACAGCAGCAGCACGGCACTAGGCAGCTGGCAGCACACAGGTGCTGTAACATGACCTACCTGTAGAGCAGCAGCACGGCGCTAGGCAGCTGGCAGCACACAGGTGCTGTTACATGACCCACCTGTACAGCAGCAGCACGGCTCTAGGCAGCTGGCAGCACACAGGTGCTGTAACATGACCCACCTGTACAGCAGCAGCACGGCGCTAGGCAGCTGGCAGCACACAGGTGCTGTAACATGACCCACCTGTACAGCAGCAGCACAGCGCTAGGCAGCTGGCAGCACACAGATGCTGTAACATGACCCACCTGTACAGCAGCAGCACGGCGCTAGGCAGCTGGCAGCACACAGGTGCTGTAACATGACCCACCTGTACAGCAGCAGCACGGCGCTAGGCAGCTGGCAGCACACAGGTGCTGTAAC
>JACJUY010002685.1:73476-126675 GCA_014220935.1 Platorchestia sp. MABIK
ATTTCTTTAACGACAATATCGAATCACGTCATTTATGACAGGTCGTGTACACAATTATATACATATAAACATAAATATTACTGACAGGTGTCTTCTGGGTAGGCAAAGTAGGCAGTGTATCTCCTGATAAGCATAGATATGCATTATGCATCAACAGTTTTTCCTATTTATTCCTATGTATGCTCCGATTCAACGAAATTACAATAGTTGATTCAATTACTATGCTCAAAATCCCCAAAATTATGCCAAATCACACATACATGTAGATAAGGTAGGCAAGACTTGCACACCGCCTTTTCTTCTCTGTATCTACATACACTCTGCAGGGTAACAATACAGAAAAGGTGACACATTGTAGCTCAATCAATTCTATATCTCGACTATAATAGGCCAAAGTTGTTCTGCTTTAGCCGCAGGGGCCTGAAATTTTAAGAACGTTTTGTTTACGAATAAAAGCCACTTTTAACTTCTCTGTGTGTAATATGATACTGTCTTTTATTCTTGTTTGACTTTTTACTATGCATTTGACGCTTTCTTATTTTAATAAACGCCCACGTTCTTTTCATTTCGTATTTTTGGTACTTTTTGGAACGTTTTCAGCAAGAAAATTTGTCCGATCGCAGGAATCCAACAATCATTGCAGCAGAGATAGTGCATTGTTTTCAGTTATAATATGAGTGGAACTAAGTGAGGTATTTGCTGGTGTTGTGATATTATTTTCATTGTAGCTCTTTCACATTGTATTTTAATTTTTCAAGTGTCCCAATACCGATTTTGATTACCATACGAAATTCCCAAAACTTTCTTGAGAAAAAGTCATTAATTATATAATGCTGGGAAACAGACACTGTTTCAGATTTTAAAATTGTGAAAACATAATTGTGAAAATCTCCATTTCAGCGTATGCTTACTTAGGAACTTTGGAGTGATCAGAAAATAAAAATTACGCATGAAAATGAAATGATATAATACAACATAACTCTTGAAGAACCAAACAAATTTCAAGAAACAACTTTAGAAATGAGCAGAAATTTTCATTATTAATGCATGTTAACTTGACCTGAAGACAAGGAGGTAGACAAAACAAAGAAATAAATTTGAAGTGCACAGGTACTACATATAGCTGAAAAAATCAACTAATATTACAGTTATTAAAATGAAAATAAGATAATTGAATTTTCATTTTCAATAGCCATTACGTAACCTGAAAACTAGAACTCTTTATGTGTTAGACCATAGCTCAGGTTTTTCGCAAAGACTAGTCATTATCAATCAATACACCAAAGCAACATAAAAAAAGGCTAGCAGAAATCGTTTTAAGAAACCACTGGTATAGAATATAGACACAGTAAGAGCGTAAAGAGTGACCACTCTTTATGTGAGTACAATGTATTACATCATCTGAGCTGTTCTGCAAGTTAGTTGCAACACATTAACTACTAGTCTCTAGATCCTATGTATTAATTGAAGGGGGAATGAGAGAAACAGAAACAAACAGAATGAATTTGCATTGCTTTCAATTACCAGTTCCGGCTTCTTCGCTGTAATATATGCATTATTGCTCCAGTACGAAAATTATACCTCGCACTCGTGGGTATCACATATGCGAGTATATGTGTGCGAACCCACAATGACCATTGATCGTATTCAGTGATAGGTATAAATACGCTGTTTCGGACCTCGAACAAAATAATCAATAAAAACATTGCGTATTTTTGTAGCTTTTCATTGAAGTATATAAACTCTGTTTTGTTTACTTTCAGTTTTAAGCAATTTTGAATAATTTGTACAAAAATTAGAATCGAAGACATCAAAAAATTGCGACTCCAGCCTCGACTCCACCACATCCGAATGAACGACTAGACTCCGACTCCGACTCCACCACATTCGGAAATGCGACTCCGACTCCGACTCCACACACATTCAGGAAAGCGACTCCGACTCCGACTCCGACTCCACCCTAAAACATGCGACTCCGGCGACTCCGACTCCCGACTCCGACTCCGACTCCGCAACCCTGGTTCGAACCTCGATTCCTCGTTCTAACTTCGTTGAATCACCTCTTATTCATTGTCCAGGAGGCATTTCCTGTTGTGCATCATAACATCTTTATCCGAATGAGCATACGTCTACGTGTAGTTTAAAATTATTCATGCTTTACGTTTTTGGCATAGAAAATTATTCCCAGCTGATTTCCCCAGATTTAGTCGTTTTTACGAAAGTTTCCCCCATTCCCCTAGATCTAGGAGAATTCCCCCATCAGTGGCAGCCCTGGTAACTGACGAGCAGAGCTGCCAAAAAATTTTCTAATGATCGTACCAAAATCTCCATGAAAACTTGCGAAAAATCGTTAAAACGTACCAAATCTATTTAACTATTAATAAAATGTAAAATTCAGAAGTGTACTTGCTTTTCAGTCAGAATGAAGTTTTCTTCTACTCTTCTTCCTTCTTAGAGCAGCAATGTTTTTGAATCAATTGTTGACTAAGCTACCGAGGACAAAACTAACGCTGCATTAAAATTTTCAACTCTCTACATTTATATTTTAATGCACACATAAAACATTAGACTGTAGAAGTGCAGCGTTACCCCTGCGACGATACGACGAGTTTCAAACTTCTGGTATCACACGCGTTGTTCAACATTGAAGGATAACACATCCCGTTTAATTAATTAACCTCTGATTTTTATAAAAAATTTGTGACTGCCAAAAATAAGGCTAATATTTCTTGGTAGGGCGCAATTTCTTAAAACATAAAAATCTTCAAAACGCATCAAATTTCAACGCTTTAGGCTACCGTGGTACCAAATGTACAACGAGTGACATTTGGAGCAGATCGTACCAAATTTGTACGAACGTACCAATTTCGGCAGCCCCTCTGACGAGTCTTCTCGAGTCATGAGCTTTAATTGGCTAATATCCAAATAGTTTTAATATATAGAAACGTTGCTTTCATCAGTGCCTTGCTTGCATCAATGCAAGCGAAGAAATCACTGGCTGATTTCTGGCCAATAATGGAGCTCTCCGTCGTAGCGCGGCCAATAAATACGAAACTTCGACGATCGATTTATCGTGAATCCTTTTATTTAGAAGAATGAAATTTGAAATGAAGCACAAAAAAGCCTTTGCCCACGTATTCGAACAAAAAAAAGTATTTTTTTTCAAAAATGTGAGAGAATCCCCTTAAATCAACGCAGTGGTGGTTACATGAGGTTGTGATCACTGGTCAGGCCCATTGGGCTACCATGGCCTCTCAAGCACTCCAGCTAGGTGTAAAACGTGCTGAGCGCTATGTTCGTCACACAAAAATGTAAGACGTTTTCGAAAACGTTCCGCCGTGAGCTCAAGTATGCGTCCTCCACACCTCTCTCTTTTGAGGGGATAACACTATGGGAAATAACGACATTTTTGATTTTCGATTTTGTGGATGACATGAGGCTATAAATCCCACGCGGGAGTTGGCTTCGTGATAGACTGCGTGACTGGATTTGTGTTAAATTTTTAGGTTCTTTCGAACTATTGTGTGCTCTGTGTGAAAAATGAAGCCAAGCTCTGCCGTCTGAGTTTAAAGCTTGGCAGCGCTATCACACAGACAGCAAGCACAGCTTCGAAGGCAAGTCCGGGTCCATGGAGACTGAAGCGGCGTTGACAATGTGTCAGCGGTCAACAAGGAGAGGTTACAGGGACACGGTCTTCATTGGTGACGGTGACCTCTGCATTCAATGCGGTTACAGCATTGAATGATGGGAAAGGGTCGTATTCGGTTCCGGTCGTCAAGGAGTGCGTCAACCACATCGCCAAGAGGCTGGGAACGCGGTTATGTAACCTCAAGAAGGATTTGCGACGACTTGTTACCACGAAGAAAGGCAATTAGGTTACCATGAGAAGCTTACTTGGAAGGCACGGCGGGCTGACTGATGCCAACATCGACAAGCTGACGCAGCACTACGAGTAGAATATTCGTAAATATGGCTCCACAGCTTCTGTGGAGTCATTCATTTAGGCGACGTCCTACCATGTTCGCAGCTCGGACGATTCGTCTCATCACTCATCTTGCTCTCCAGGAGAAGCTCCTTGGTGTTGGGCAAGGTGTGCGGAAGCAAGGGGGCGAGCCTCTGCCTCTCACTCCTCCCAGAACCTTTACCTTTCTGGACTGTCACTCTGTAGCAGATACTGCTTGCGCACGTGGACCTCACACGAACGGAACTCTTGGTACGCTGCATGAAGAAACGGACACAAAACCCGAACGAGAGTCTGCATTCCAAGTTGTGGGCCAGATGTCCCAAGGCTAAGTTCGCTCCTCTCGAAAGAATGAGGTTTGCAGCTGCGGACACCGTCATGGTCCACAACGTAAGCCATGCTGGAGGCTCTCTCGCCGGGCGTCTGGGACTGCTTTCTAATGTTGCTACCAATAGATTGACTGCTAGGAATCAGAAGACATTGGCTCCGACCCGGAAGCGCTAGTGTCAAAAGCTGGTCGATGCCCCTCTTCTAGCATGATCACCTGGGCTGCATGCCAGATACCGCCAGATCTTGCATACACCTGCGATGCATGCCAGATACCGCCATTTTACAGATCATTCTCTATCGAAACTACATGTTTACTTGGATTAGAAGACAAAAATTTTACGAATACTGTGTTTTGATTTCTTATTTCTCTTTGCAATTATAGCCAAAAATATTAACTAGCAATTATATTAACAGAAATATGTAATAACTAAGCAACGACAGCTTTTTGAACATAAATATTGTTCACTTTGCCTGACGATGAACTATTGTGACACAATATGAAGACAGTCTTTAAATGTGTGTGTTTAGCTACCGACTCTCCAAATAGTTCGTTCATTGTCTCTAGAGTTCGGTCAGTTGATATCTATTATTGAAATTCCCGCAAAAGAATGAAATACTAATGAGATTCTCACAACTTATCTTGACGAAAATTTCGACAGCAATATATAATTGTACAATTCGAAATGTTTTTGTCTTCTTATCCAAATAACCACGTAGTTCCGATAGAGAATGATTTGTAGAATGGCGGTATCTGGCATGCATCACAGATGTATGCAAGATCTGGCGGTATCTGGTATGCAGCCCAGGTGATCATGCTAGAAGGGGGGCATCGGCTAGCTTTTGAAACTAGCGCGACCGGAAGCGCTAGTGTCAACAGCTAGTCGATGCCCCTCTTCTAGCATGATCACCTGGGCTGCATGCCAGATACCGCCAGATCTTGCATACACCTGCGATGCATGATAATTTGATTTTGTACAAACAAAATGTGTTCTAAATTTGGTTGTACACATGCATGCCAAGTTTCATTCCCCTAGCTTTCATAGGGGAGAATTTTGCCCCTATCGCAGCATTATCCTCTTAATGCTTTTGGAGTTCTAGAAGGGTAAGTAGAAAGCAGCTTGGGCCCTGAGTGAGTGAACACGAGACTGAATCAGTGGACACAAAGCTGAGCATAGTTATTTGTAGGGTTGTTGTTAGGAAGAGACTTCGTCGACTGTAAGAGTATAATAGTTGCCATCATTGAGCGAGCAAGATGATTGACTGGCTTAAATTCAAGCAACCTCAAATTTTACAGCACTCAGTTAAAAAAATTTCGATTTCATAGACGACCGATTTATTTGAGCTTGATTTCCTAGTTTATATTTAAAAAATTTGGGTAAATCATTTACCACAAGCAATACATCACTAGATTGTTTCTAAAGGCTATTACAATGGACACATTTGAATATAACTACTGGTGGGCCTAAATAAGTTCAGCGACTTCTAGGGTATCCTACCAACGCTATGATAAGGTTTACAATTATGTTTAACCAAATTCACTTATCCTAGTCTCACATTAGACTGATCAATGAATGGGTTCACTCAAGATTCGCTGATTAATTTTACAATCATAATTAATTAATACGGGCTAGATGAGAACAGAATATTCTGATGATGACTTATAATCAATGTTATTCATCATTGAAAATTACCCTATCAAGATGAATCCCATAGCAGGAAAGATTTGTCTTGATTACCTTATGTGATTAAAATTCCGATAGAAATAAGGATTCAAGATTCGTTTTCAAAGCTTTGTACGAACTTTTTTCATGGATCTCAGCAGGGATCGAATTTCAAGTTTTGGTTCCACTGTAAAGGATACTATGTTGCGACTCAAAAGCTACTGACCTGAGATACGACTTCTCTTTTTCATTTCTGAGTTCAAATACCCAAAAAAAGTAGTTCTGAGTAGAATTTCGATTTCTCTACGCTCAAGGTGACAGGAGAGGGAAAGTATTTTTTATCCACAAACTATCGGTTCTTCATTTCAGATGATGTCACAGTGTTTTATAGAAATAGTTTTAAAATCGGTCAATTTATTAGGAGGAAAGAACGTCTGGAGAAGTGCCTATGGAGTGGAAATGTTTATTTATACAAGTGTGACTGCTGCATGCAGACTTATGTTGGCAGTACTAGACTTCAACAATTTATTAGACACAGCCAACATTCAGGAATTTCCCATAGAACCAGTCGCATGGTCTCCTCTCCTTCTCATTCAGTAATTAAAGATCATTGCCAGCAATTCAATCATCCATTCAGAATAAATTTTTTCTCTACTTTGTGCACCACAAATCGTGAACAAGATCTTCGTGTTTTAAAATTTTTATTCATATCTACCCATGAGCCTAAATTAAATAGTTCCCGTGTGTAAATGTATGATTGTTTATGTTTGAGAAAGAGTGTGTAAGTAAACCAATGAGAGTGGTTAGTTATAGTGCCGTTGTATGAGGATTAGGATCTAAGTTTTATAGATGCTCGTTTACTTATTTTATTGAATTTCTCTGTATTTTCTAAGTTTGAACTTTTTGTATGTTTTCAGTACTGAAGATGGAATTATCATGTTCCGAAACGTTTACTTAAAAAATAAAAAATGTTTATTTATACGTTGGTTCTTCTTTTGATCTTACGCGTGAGATTCCCTAAGAATCGACCTATTGGAAATATAACATAAAAAATATTATATAAGAAATTACATATGGAGAGCTTGTTGAAATCGAAAAGCTTGAGTGTTTTAAAACTTTCGAAAGAATCATTCGTTTGAGGATCTTATTCCAATTTTTTTACGGCTCCAACTAAGGACTCTTTTTTTATGTATCCCGAAGAGTAAATTGATTTATTTTGATCAGTTTCATTCGATGACGGTATGGGAAATTTGGTGAAATTAGTGTTCGATAAAGTACTTTTAAAGCATCTTCAGGGAATATATTTTTCACTTTATTGTGGATTCCTACGGATTTGGATAATTTAGCACTGATGTGTGCAATATGTTCTTTGAAGAACAGACGTTTATCCATTTTAACACCCAAGAACTTACAGGAGTTAGTTCCTTAAATCTCACCATCACCAATTTTAACGCATGGAAGAGACGCTTTCCGTTTGTTTGAGAAAATAATGCATTTTGTCCTATCGATTTCGATGCTTATTTTATTAGCCTTAAGCTACATCAAAAGTTTTTGCAGCTTGTTATTTATGCTTTCTGCAATTAAAATGGGATTATCATTGGGGAGAAATGTAAAAAGCGTGCTGTCGTTGGCGAAAAAATACGAATTTGAAAAATGAATTAGATGATATCATTGACAAGATCAAAAATAGGAGATGCCCTAGGAGAGATCCTTGTGGTGCTCCATGGTTAATTGTCAGTAGTTCCGATTATGCGTTGTCAGTGTAACGCCTTTCGATTTGCTAGGTAGGATTTGAACCAATCCTACACAACTCTTCTAATGCCATAACAGTGGAGTTTCGAGAGTTAAATGCTATTTTCTACGCAATGGAATGCTTTTCGAAATTCAATAAATACACAGAAAACCAGCTTTCCTTTATCTATACTATTATAAAGTTATTTTAAATGATTTACTACGGCCTGCGTTGTTGATTTTTTATAACGAAAACGATATTGTTTCCTGAAGAAAAATGATTTTTGTGTAAAATAGGGATACACTTTATACAAATAATTTTCGCAAATGTCTTCCTATTAATTAGTAGCACAGAGACAGGTCTATGTTAACGTTAGTTATTTTACCACCATATTTAACAATCAGGATTACTCTGAAAACTTTGTGAGTTCAGAAAAATGCTTAAGAGAAGCGACGGACTAATGATATGTTATACGAAAGGTACCATTATTCTAGCTATGCCATTTAGTACTTTATCCGAAAACGATTTTAATTTCCTTGATTCATTTTTCATGTTTTTTTTGCACGCAATTCCATTGGAGGAATTAGTACGCGCAAGGAAAAAATTATTGTGTTCACGCATATGATCCATGTTTTCCAAGGGTTCAATCGTTTCGCTAGAAATATCAGCAATATCTTTAAATGTGTTTATAAAAAAGTCGTTAAACACCGTTGCAATATCTTTTTTTCGTACTATTTTACACCCTCTTCGACATTGGAGTTAATTATTTTTGAAGTACTTGTAACAAGATCTAATCTTACTTGAATCCGCCTTCCCCTATCCAGTCTGAAGGGTCAGGAGAACGACAATAAAAAACTAGTTAATTGAACAGTATAGTATTGAGTAGATGTGGGAGAGATATAGTGGCACAAAGCGTATTCCTATTCAGTAGGGACCGTTGTTAGAGAAGGAGAGAACATCGGCAACTGTCCCCTCATTTAACTTACAACAAAACAGAAAGAACATAAGAGTACCGGATTAACATTAACATGCGCGCAACAAAGATACAAGAATCCTACAGACATGACACTGCGCATGCTCAACTTACATGATTTAAAGTTAAAAACGGCATGCACACCTCCTGAGGGCGTTCCGACCACAGGGAAATGCTAACCATGGGATTGAGTTCAAATTCGTCCAGCTTAGCCTATATAATTTAATTTTTAGAATACTGCCCACTACAGTACTATTATTCGGCTTCTAGACAGAATTAATTAGATACCAGTTCTAATTAACATCTGTTTGAAATTGAGTGAATTTGAGGAATTTTTTCGATGTTCCTAATTAATTTACCACTTAAAGCCTGAATCTGTTATTTATTTCTTTAGATAATCCCCATCGTAGAGTAGAGCTAGGTACGCTTCAGGATTTTTACTGTTAACGATGTCTTCAGTTATCAAGGGTTTTTGTCTATTTTTCTGTATAACTGTACAAGTTTTGATTGGACATCATTGATTGTATGCAGCCGTTATAATTTCTGTTAAGTTTAGTATTTATTCGTCACTTTTCATTGCATTATTGTTCTGTTTATAGATGTCCAATGTTGATATTAATTCTTCTGGAACAGTGTGCATTGTTCACTAATTGAATTCATTTACGCATCGAAATGAGTAAGTTCCAGACTGTGGCTTGATTTAAGGGATTTTGACATTTTTCTTAATTAATAAGAGACCAAGGGAAGTGATCAGATAAGTCGGAAGTTACTATTTATGCAAGAAAATCAGTTGGATCTATCATGAAGAAATTATGTTGCAGCGTAGCACATTTTGAGAGACACATGTAGGCTTTGTGATCATTGGAAGGGAAGATTTAGACTAAAATGCTTTGATGAAATCTGAGTTTTGTTTGCCGCTTTCATGTCTTAGAAGACCGTTGAAGTCACTGCAGATTATTAAGCCATGGATTAACGACTTGTTAAACAGCGACTTCCGGTAAAGAAAATAGGGTCAAAGTCATAATTTTGCTCAGTGATGGTACAAGTTTTTCATCTATTTTTGGATAAGGATACCTTCAGTTCTGACACAACAGTAAAAGATTATTGTAACTTGTCCTCATATATTCATTGAATTTTTACATAATAATACACTCACACTTTCTTGATTCATTTGCGTTTGAAAACAATGTATTCAAATGATTAGGATCTAGATCAATAAAAGTGGATACATCAATATGATCAGCCATTGAATTGAAATAACAGAACATAATTCAGAATGAAAAAACAAATAATATTTCAAAGGCAAGATACATATAAAAGGTATAACTATTAAATACGAGACCACATTAAAAAGTTGAAAAAACTCACACAGATAATCAGCCTTCAATCTAACGTAATTTCATGAAGAGTACACGCAGTTATTACATGATTAAAAACATTGGAGTGCATAAATGACTCATAAGCCTCGTCACAAGAGCTGGCATACAGCAAATATTATCCGCATGCAACGCACAAAGGTATAACAAAAGATTAAATAGGTCAAATCGAAGTGACAATGACATAATATCTAACATAAAAACCTTGAATGCCTAAATCATTCTTGAATTTAGCAACATAGGGGACACACATGTAAGATCCTAAACAGCTAACACAAAAAAGCGTTACAAAAAACTAAATGAGTAGAAATCGAAGTGACATGATGTCTGGCGTGAATGCCGTCAGTAGGAGCTGCAACGATAGCTAGAACAAATTTGAATGTACGCAAATAACACAGAAAATAAAAAGAACAGATAAAATTAAGTAGAAGTAATCAAAATGCTATATCTGTCATGAATGCCTATAAGTACCTATATTTTTCAATAGAAATTGTAACAAATCCTGTCACAAATTTAATAAATACCTAAATAATGCCAAAAGGTGGTGTAAGTCAAAAGAATCATGTGGATAGAAACCGAAATGACATGAAATCTGGCATGACAGTTAGTCCAATACTAATTACAAATACTTTATTTCGGGAACTCGCTCACTGGCTCCAGCAAATTTTGATCGAGCTCTTCAGGCGTGTTGATTGCTTGAGGTCTAGGAGTAGTTTTTCCTGGAATCTTTGGAGAAAAAAACGGTGATCTTTCCATTTCGAGTTTTTGTGACTCAAATTTTCTTCTGGAACTTTCTTTAGGCTCTCTTTAGAGTGTATATAATGCTAGCTCGTAATGGTATGAGATATTCACGGATTTGAAATTTCAGTTTTGATAAACGACAAACTGTCATTTTGTTTGGTTCTTTTCGTAACGTCTTAGTTCGACGGAAATGATTCTTCTATTCTCGTTTCTTGTAGTAGTTCACCCCCATTCTGTTTACTGAACCTAGTAATGTCAGAGTTACCTAGGTTGATGTTGGTTTTTTCTTTCAGAAGTTTTCGTTCCGTTTCCTTACAGTCACAGATGAAAGCAGTTCCTCCTAGGTAACAAGATAAAATATCATGTTTCCGAACTCTTCACGTTCTTTCTTTCTTTCTAACCGGTCCAGACGAGAGATTAGGCTGCTTATTATCTTCTTTTGAAGTTTTTCTGATAAGTTTCTTTCCTCGTTAGTGTTTCAATCAGCGTTCTTAAGTTAGTTCTTTATTCTTGAAATTTTGTCATTACTAGGTTGAAGTGAACAATTAAATTAGAGACTACTTGCTTATTCTGTTTTG
Organism: Platorchestia sp. MABIK; assembly: GCA_014220935.1. Classification (NCBI taxonomy): domain Eukaryota; kingdom Metazoa; phylum Arthropoda; class Malacostraca; order Amphipoda; family Talitridae; genus Platorchestia; species Platorchestia sp. MABIK. Next base: position 84,829 of record JACJUY010002685.1, read on the forward strand.
AAAATTTTTCTACGTGAGGATATAAGGCAAAGTCTGGCGTACTCTCACCACTGCTCTTGAGGGTTGTGTTTCTGACCGCCATCTTGGAATGAGGGAAAACACTAACTGGTTCCTTGAGGAAGTGAGAATTAAATGCTTTTTTGAGAGGGAATGTTCACTTTTCGTTTGAAGATTTTTGATTATGGTTTGATGTATTTACTCATGGATGCTCAAGGTTTGAGTGGGTTCTCTCTTTGTTCAGAATAGTATTGTTAATAACCAATGTTAGCAATTTGTTTTGAGCGGAACTACAAGCGTACTCACTGCACGATAGAAGACTTAACTTAAACTTAAATCTTCTTGGTCAAGGGTTAAGAATTTACATTTTACTAGTTGAGGCACGACCGTGATCAATTTAGTCCAGCGCAGCACAATGGTCCCGATGGAGTACGGAGCGTACTTGCTGGAAGAATATAAGTTAAATCACGAATTTGGCTTAGTGCATCTAGCAAATTCAAGTCCAATTAGTCCTCCCTTCATTCAGATGTTAATAGCTCTTTGCATGCTCAAACCTTTTCCGATTCTCCGTTCACCGTCCACCATTAAACACAACTGAGACTGTTCTCAGCGTTTCATTTATTTCCTCTCAATCTTGAACGAAACAGAAAACCGAGAAAATACCCTTTGAACCAGGCCGACGCTAGCGTAATTCAAACAATTGTCAGAAAATTCCTTGAAAGCTAAAGCGTTTGCTTAATGCAATGCTAAGGGTGCCTGCACACCAAAAGACTGAGAGCGAGAAAGCTTGCGAGAGTGAAAGATGTCAGGCGAGAACTACAACACACGATACATTCATGAGTTCGTAATGTTGAGTTTCAGTCCCATTTCATCCCATTGCTTTGAAACATGTAATCTGTCACTGTGCTTTGTATTTTTTGGGTTAAAAGGCACAGTACAGCATAAACTTTGAAAAAAAGGAGTTCCGTTTATGCTGGAGGAATTGAGCAGCGCGCCTCCCTCATCGACATCTCGCCTTGCACTGCTGCAGTTGCACTGCAGGGTTCAGGGCAGGGTTTCCAGATAGCTACATGAATTTAGACCGAATTGTACCAGGAAAAAGGTCAAAAAAGGAAAATTTATTAATAGGTAAACTAAAATAATAGGTAAATACCCAAAAGGTATCATAATTCTACTTGCCATTAAAGACTTTGAATACAAAGGAAAAATAGACGTCTCTTACACTCTTCTTAAAAAAATAACATAAATTCTTTTGACTCTTCATCCTCGGCAGAAGTTTGAGAGGTCGAAGCAGCGCTTGAGAGGTCATTGTTTTCTGTTTGACATAAGAGCTCGATTTGAAATTAGCTAGCATTTTTGAGGCCATTTTGAAGTCCTAACAGCATACAGAACATTGTTGAGAACTTGAGATGTGCACTATCGCATCTAGCATTCTAGTTTGTGATCTACAGTATTTCTACCGGCCAGCCATTTTTGGGTACCTAACTGGGAATCTTCGAAGGAACCTCTGAATTACCCGGATGAATAGGGTGATTGCTAATCTATAAGACGTACAATCTTCAAATTAGTATCAAATTAATGCTCGCGACGAGTACAACATTTTTGTGTCCGATTAAAATTTCTTTACGCTCCCGTGGGGGGCAGGGAGCGAGGTTCCCGTGGCCCCTCAATTGTCGGCCGATTTTCTCGATAAGGCTCATTTGGGCTGATTCCAATGTTAAACCATTGCACTAACAAGCTTAAAATTGGTTTCAGTTTAAACATGAAATCATTCTCCACGCCGGAATGTATAATGAAACTCTCATACGCTTCTTGGGGGGCAGGGATAGAGGTTCCCCTACCCCCTCAATGGTCGGCAAATTTTCTCGGTAAGGGTTATTTTGGGCTGATTCTAATTTCTAAACTATTGCACCCACAAACTTCAAATTGGTTTCAGTTTAAACATCAATTTACTCTCCAGGCCGAAATGTATAACAAAACTCTAATATGCCTCATGGGGGGCAGGGAGCGAGATTCTCCTACCCCCATAAGCAAAGCTGGGCGTTATCGCGATAAATCATCGCGATAGTTTATCGCGATAACGATTTTGGGTTATCGGTTATCCGATAATTTTTTCCCCGAGTTATCGATTTATCGGTATCGCCGATACTTTTGGTTCCAAACTATCGATAATCGATAATTTCAGTTTTTCCCGCTGGGATTCGACATGACGGGGCGGGACGAGTTCGGGACAGGAACTATACGTGTAGGATGTAGTGTTATGGTGTAATAAGGTTGGCCTCTTTTGTGGCCTTTTTGATCAAAAGTGTGGCCTCATGTGGACTGGGACATCTGGCAACCAATATCGTTATCGCTAGTATCGGAATTTTGGATTTATCGATTTATCGGTCATCGATTATCGGCGATAAATTTTTCGCCAATTATTGATTATCGGTTATCGCCGATAAGGTTTTCGTTATCGATTTATCGGTTATCGCGATAACGTTTTTTCGTTATCGTGCCCACCACTGCCCATAAGCCGCCGCTAACGAATGCCGCAGAGACCACAATAATGAAGCGATGTCTCAAAGTGAAGAGGAACTAACCCGTCTAGCGGTCATTTTGTGGCACGTACGTCTTCGAGCAAACCAGCGAACACAAAAATGGGTGCATTAATTGGTGTGACGACGGGCCATGAGTTATAAACACTCGACATAAGTTTAAATCATTCTTCATATATGCGACAGAATGAACGAAAATACATAGTATCAATATTATCGGTAAAATTGAAGACAACTGAAAATATACATGAATTAGCAAATAACGATAACGTTTGAGTTAAAATCAAAATGAAATATTTATACCTAGTATAGATTTATGAGGTTCAAAGTTTCATGTACAAAGTTTTAAATAGTTTTGTTCGATTTTATTGAAGCATTATTTCAGAAATAGAAAGCTAGTATCAAGTTTTTAGTTGGAAAGACTCCTCCCAGAGAGGGAAGGGGTCTCTCCCTCTCCTCTCAGGAAAGGAATAAGTCTGAGAGTACTTTAAAATGCTAGAAATAAACGTTAGGTTTAATTTGAAACTAAATTCATCTTTTCAGATGCAATAAGTGAGAAGTTAGATTAGTTTAGAAATTAGAATCGGCACAAAAATGAGGTTAATCAAGCAAATCTCCCGTCCATTAAGGGGGTACGAGAACCTCGTTCCCCGCCCCTCCAGGAGACGTATGAGCGTTTTTTAATACATTTCGACGTGCAAAATGATTTGATGTTTTAAATTGAAACCAATTGGAAGGTTGAAGGTGCAATAGTATAGAAATTGGAATCAGCCTAAAATGAGCCTTATTGAGAAAATCGGCCGACTATTGAGGGGCCATGGGAACCTCACTTCCTGCCCCCATGGGGGCATAAAAATTTAAGACGTACACAAAAATGTTTTACCCGTCACAAGCATTAATTTGGTACTAATTTCAAGATTGTACGACTTATAGTTTAGAAATTACCATATTTGTCCGGGTAATTCAGAGGTTCCTTCGAAGGTTCCCAGTTAGGTGTCCATAAATGGCTAGCCGGTTTTATTCCTGGGCTTTGCTTTGACCGCTGTCACCAAAGAAAACATTCTTTCAACAATAGCATTGCTGGCGAAGTCACCAGGCAATGAGCACACAACCTGAGTGTTCTTTAAAGTTTGAGTGACTGTGTATTCCAAGTCGGTAATATGTTCCTATGTTTGCTTTTCACATTTGTCAAAAATAAAAAAATGCGTTCCACAAATGCATTACTAATGGGTGCTGAGAAAAGGTTGAGCATTACTTAACCAATGTTAGTAAAATATTTCTATTTAAGAGCATTTTCAAACTTGAAAACTTTTGCCCAAAATTCGATTGGATCGGATGGTATGCTCCCTGTTTTGATCTCTTCTTTCCAGTTAATGTGAAGTATGATGAATTCACGTGCCTATTTTCAGTTTTGCAGACGTCATAATTCTTTATGAGGGCGTGAAAAGATTTGGGCAAATTCTTAAAATCTGGTCTCATTTGACTTAGCGCTCTTTCAGGTTTGAACAGGTGAAGACTCTTCACCACGTTATCGTCATTCAATAAGCGACATTGTAATTGTCTGCTTGCCTCGATAACAGCATAAGACATCTTTCTTTAATGACATCTTTCTCTTTCTGTGGCATTGTAGATTCTCTGAGAAGCAGCTCATATTTGGCTCCAAGAAATATTGAACCAATCTTTTGTTTCAGTGACTGATAAAGCATTTCAAGATCTCTATTTCACTGCACACATCTGCATGTGTGGCCTGAAATGAAGCATTCAGGTACTCAAAATCTTGAATTATTGGTAGTAGAAATGTGTGACATAGAATATTTGCCTGATCATTAAGCATGATACCAATAATATTTGCATGATAGTGGCGTTCCTTATCTTTGAGTAGCTTAAAATATAATTTTAGCTCCTCCCATTCCGTTACAATGACATAAATGCACTTTCCTTTCATTAGCCATCTAGTGTTTGCTGGAGGTATGAACTTTGTTGAATCTATGCATCCATCATTGAGCAACGTAAAAACTTCTTTAAATTTAGTTTGTTGGATGGAGCTACATTTAAACCCTCGAGCTATTTCTGCTTTCAAGAAATCAAGGTTTAATGGTAATTTCTTATTTCCAGATTCACAACAGAGAGCCAAACTGTGACAAGTGCATTTAATAAACACTATATTTTCATATTTTCTTTTAGTCTTGAGAGGATAGAATTGTGTTTGCCACAGACATTACTTGCCCCATATAACGAAAATTCAATGCAGTTATTCAAATCAATATTGTTGGTACTAAAAAAGTTTTCAATTGCAGCAAACAGATTTTCTCCAGTAGTAGAAACTACCTCATTCATACCCAAAAACTCTGTTTTCAAGCTTTTGAATTTTTGGGAATAAACCTCACACACAAGCATAAGTGCTTCACTGATGAAATATCTGTTGATTCATCAATAGATAAATAATATTTTACTTCTCTCAGTTCTCGCACTAATTCTTCAAAAAGTGACAAACTTGTGACATTATTAAAAAGGCATGCACATTTGGTTCAGTGTAGTTTCAAATGCTCCAAAGTGCCGCCTTTGCAATGTTCTTTAACAATATCTCCAAGATTATCAACTGACCGAATAGTGCAATGGCGAGCAATTGCAACGCTGAATTTAATCTCAAATTCTTTTAGTGATTTACTTACGGTTTTTGGTTTCACGAACTTTGTAAGCGATTGATAACTTTTCAAATTTTTTCTTTCTTCCTATGCTTGTCTGACTTTTCATGCATCACTAAATTGTGCATTTTGAACTGCGAGATTGTGCATAAGCATATCTTACAGAAACAGGCATCATCTTTAACCATCAACCAAGAATGCTCTTTCTCCCACTCTTTATTGTATTTTCTACCAACAGATTTCTTCGCTCTTGCAGTACTCATTGTGGGCAAGAATTGCTCCGTTTACCATAGAACAGTTGTTTTTCGTTCTGAAACACTCCAATCAAATCTAGGAAAACGAATGGAACACTTCTATCGATGCCATTGACAGAAAGAGTGCCGATTCCCGGCAACGGTTATTAATTTAGTTTACGGGAGCACTGCTTTGGCTGGACTGAAGCAGTTCCCGCCACCGGAATCCCGCCTGAAGTTCTGAACTCGTTTCGTTATCGTTCAAACCGGTACAAACGCGTTACGTTTAGGATTAATAACAATCAGTAAATTAGCCACAATTAGCCAAAATTAAGGTGGCCAATTCTCAAAAACTTTCCTTAGTCACAATTCATGAAAATTAGTCACTTGGCTAAAATTAGCCACATCTGGCAATAGCCAGAGGCTTCCCGCTGCAGCTCTCAAGCGTGAAACCATCTTTGAGTCGCTTTCTCACTTCAACCAATCTTCAGTCTTGCCCGCTTGCTCGCGTCCAGTGTGTGCACTCCTTTAAGAATTCATGGTAATCAATTCAAGCTCGCTTGCTTTCTCGCTTCAAGTCTTTTGGTGTGCAGGCACCCTAACACTCACAGACAGCTAGTTTGAGGTTTAGAATCTGGAGATAGGTACAACGTTTATGCGCTAACGTCCAGAAATAAGTAATTTGAAAATCATAACACTCGTTAAAGTTTAGCGACATTCATATCATTGGAGACAGTGCTACTTGAATCGTTCCTTCATAACATTCATGATATTACGTGAAAAACAGCAATCATCCATATTCGTGAACCGCCATCAATCATAAAGTACCGGAGTTTTTATAAGCGTCAGCCTTTCACTGTCCGATGATTGTAGTTATTACAAGCTTTATTTTTCGGAAATTATGGCGGTGTGTTCTACTTCGAACCGTGTTTTGATTGAATTTGTATGTTATGGCAACTTTCGTGAAGCCATATTTAGTTAGAAAGTATACGATGAAGATAATGCGGGGCTGAAAATGTTAATTACGCTGAGAGAATGCTCAGTTACATTACAAGTAAGAATTAAACGCGCACCTTACATTTGATTTTTGAACTTCTCTTTTAACAAGAGCTGCGAGGACAACGTCACTTCTTCAGCCACTTTACACGAAGTGGCGGCTGCAAATTGAGTTGCAGTCGCGTACTTGTGGCAGTGACCGCAGCCTGGAGCTCCTGAAGTCTCAACTAAATTACTCGCCCGAGGCTCTCATCGTGCCGAAGTAGAGCAAACTCAAACTTTAACGGCGAGCATCAGTCGAACCAAAGTCTTCATGTATAGTAGAAATTCTACTGGAAAAGTAGACTTAATTTGCTTCCCCAAATCTCTACTGCGAAAAGTTGGATACTTTTTTGTGAGGGCTTAAGGCTGAATTTGTGAACTTGTAAACTTCGAGCAATTTATCTACTACAATATGCATACGAGTACACTGCCTCAATGTTATTGGCATGTAATGATAGTTATTCGAGCAATGAGTCATTTATTTGAACAAAAATCTGAGCGAGAAGGGGTCGAAAATACAATAAACTTGGAACATGCCATCTGGGTTGCATTCTTGCAAGTTGCAGGGTTCGGCTCATTGTGCACTGTGCAGGCTATTTGGATAAACTATAGGGAAGCCAGTCAGAACAAGCGAGTGTTTCGCTTCTGCGTTGGAGTGACAATTCTGCCTCAAACAGAGAACTAACACGCCACTCCCAAAAACATATTCATATTTATTCATAAAAAGGATGGGCTTCTGGCCATAGATGGAAGGAGAGGCTTCACATGCGTGGCTGCAATAGCAAGTACGTTTCATGCGAGCAATGGTATCATAACAAGCTGCCTGTAGCGGCCATGCCAAGCGTTATTTCATATGAAACAGATGACCGGATACTTAAAAAATACCACAGAAACGATAAATTTGTTTTCAAATCAAATGTATAGTGCAGAGTATTGCAGTAGTTGTGCCTACCGACAACCGAAGCCGTATGAAAGTTATACATACCATCTATCCTACAGCTGCAGATATTCTGTTTACGAATAGTGAAACAAGTTGATGCCAGCGACCAATCTTAGCATTAACACAATGCATCAACGCTTCACATGAATGTTCAAAATAGCAGAGGAGAGTACAAAAGTTAGTTAAAGCTTACCTCAAAAGGTAGGGGGAAGGAAGGCACACCGCCCAAATAAACAGCAATGTTGAAAGAAGTATATGAAACAAGATAAAACATGAAGAAGTTAATAGGAAATAAAAAAGGACAGCCGTGAACCCAAAAAAAGCTGATCACTTGGAAAGCAAAGAGCTTATCATATTTCAACGTGAGGAAAGCGTATGCCTAACCTTCAGTTCGGGATCTCGCATCTTTACAAATCAGTACACGCTCCGGCATAGTGTTGACTCCATGGCACGTCTGTCAAATGAAGAAATGTTGGATGTCCTCATTAGTTACGGACCGGCGAACGTCAATGCTGAAGATGCGGCTAAATTCTGCCAGGAGAGTTTTTGCGATCGGTATTTGCCAGGACATTGCCATTGCATCTTTACTAACATATGTACATCGTCGTCTACAACGTGAACAGTTATGGTCGGCCCAGGGAAGTGCGTGATGCGGTTGAGGGTGACGAAATGTCTCAACGTTCCTTCTTTAGGTTATTCCTATTTCACTGATGTTTCATCATTTTGTCAAAGTTTCATTTTTATCATAGGTAAGTCACAGGTGATAGAACTCACTTTGTTTTTTTTTTTAGGTTTCTCAACACTAATAAATTCTTTAACGAATTTACTGCCATCTCTCGCATCCAGAAATGTCGAAAATTGTTTATTTTTCTGGTGCAAGTGTTTTTTCAATGATTATCGTGATCGGGTAATTCTTTTTTTTCGTAACTATCGTCTTTCCTTTATTTTCACATTCTTAGCTCTCTCGCGCTCTTTTCACAACTTGCGAAGTAAATAAAAGACTTGAAAGAGTAATTATTTCCAATTGAAATGGATGAATGATAGTGTTCGCTACTTATCTCTAAGCGTTTGAAGGAGAACATGATTAGAAAGGATGGTAATTATGGTGACGTACCTAACGAATCCATTTGAGCGTCGATGGTGGAAAGACGGAAAAGTAGATTGTGTTCTTAATCGTATTTTTAGTTATATGTTGTCAAGGCAAGATTGGTCTTCTCATCCTCAAAACCTTTATGAAAAATTACAAAAAAAAACAATGTGCTCCAGCAAAACATACCTAGGTTTACTGTTCCAAATCCACATCGAAAAGTAAGCGATTATCACTAAAGTGATGATCCCTAGAACGAGTTCCATATTCTAGTATATATTCTCTATGGCTGCTTCTCCTGGAATGTATGCCTTGGTTCGGATGTAACCGTCGTAGCCAAAGTCTTTGTACGTGTCTGGGAACAAAATGTTATCGAAGGCAAGGACAGTTCTTAAAAGTTAGCCAGTAGAAATGTCCACTATCCTGGTTACTTGATAGGGAACTCAGTCCTACATCTGATCGCTGTAGAATGAGTAAAATTTTACGTGAGTATAAGTAGAAAGACGTAGAAATACATTCTTCGAAGCAGCGTGGGAAGTCCATGACATGGTAACCCTTGTAAGTCATAAATAGAGGAGCGGGTAAGAAGTGAGCAAATCGAGGGTGAAGAGAGTAAGCAATGTCTGAGGTCATTCCACGACTGATAGTTAGGAGGCTGGCGTTTGTATTAGGTATTCATATTGTAAGAGATCGTATGCAGGATTGTAGAGCAAATTACACAAATGCTTAGTCGTTTGACGACGACTTATCTCATTCAAGTCAATATTTGTTCTTTCTCAGGCATAAGTAGGGAAGTACATGAACCAGATTCATTCTTTTCTTGTATGGTTCCTGTTGTTCGTGTGTAATCACACAGGTAGCTGTAGTTAACCAAAACGTCTGTAATTCAATATACTACAATACAGTGCAATGAGTGAATGAATTCAGGCTTTTATCAAATGTAGGGGCCATACGCCTAGTTAGGATCTCCATTTGAAAAATCAAACGCTTGTCATAACCTGTATAAATGGTAAAAAAAGTGACGCCTGGAAATACGTACCTGCAAGACGAGCATCCGAGAAAATGTTTCCAGAACTGTTAGTAAAAATGGGGTCGGGGATTGGCAAAAACATCCAATTAAACTTGCCTATAAGTATGGTTTGTGGTTGCAGTGTACTTTTTGAGTCAATTTTATTTCAGAATGATTTTAATATAGATTTTATTTCTTTGTGGTGGTCAGTCATTTCCCAATATTTCAGGCTTTACAGATTGATGCAATTTCTTTAGAGCGTTGTAATGTAAGGTAAAGTGTTGCCATTGTGTGTACAGTATTTATACGAAAATGACTGATTCCCCCAAAAATTTAGAAAAAATAACATCGTTGAGAAGCAATGCTAAAGATATTATTACCTCAACATAATTAGGATAAATATTAGTAGGCTGTTAGACATCTAGAAGTTATACAAGAATAATGCTAATTATGTTTTAAATTTTCTGCTCAAAAGATACAAATGAGAGGATCGTAAAGACTGCGCCTACACACACACACACACACACACAAACAACACACACAACACACACATACATACACAAACCACACACGCAACACACACAGGTCCAACGAAAAATATCCGTTCAAAGAAAAACATTTTACCACAAATTTTTTATTGCAGTATTTTTTATAACCAAATTCTCAGCAAAAGAATTTTACTCTCATTAGTCGACCCAACCCTACGCAACCTAATATAAGAGATTAAGGTTGTCTAGGTTCTATATGCCATTTGTTAGTTCCCACTACGGTATATTGAAAGGTATTCACACCCTGGGGTTCACACACCTGTGAAGCTTCCTCTTCAAAAAGTAGATTGCTGTGAAGTTATTCAATTAAAATACCATCCAAGAAATCCCCATTAAAATGAATCGATGAAACGTATGGAGAACAGTAAATCAAGAGAGACAATGACGTTGGCGAGAGCGTTCAAGAGCTAAAGAAATACTACAACCAACTGCGTACTCTAAGCCGAAACGAAGACATGACATAAGCTAAAGTATCGGAAGAAAAACGTGATATTATCCCAGATACTGCCTTTGGGCGTCCCGCTCTCAAATTATCCGAAATGTTAAAATTTGCGTATAATATTGAGAAGAAAATGCTAATCATGCGAACAGTAACACTGATAAATAAATAAAAATTTTTTGGGAAAACTTGCCATCTAATATTTGTAATCCGTTTATTTGATATACGCCATCAATCTTTTATATATCACTACATAAATTCATCACAACATGAGTGAAAATGAACATGGCATTAGCTAAGAAAATAGTGAAATTGAGGTACATGGCACGTATAATGTGTAGTAATATCTGGTTCTAAATCTAAGTTGTGTTAGGTTTAAATTTTTTTACTGTAGACTTCTGTTCGTTCTGAGTATTTGGTATGTTTTGCTGGAGTGTTCAGCACTAATCCGTCAACTTTGCAGCACATCATCAACCTTGATACCGTGAATCCATTACCGAGATGTCCTGGTGAAGACGTTCACCGTGTTCGTCACTGACTGAACCTAGATGTTCGGGGAAAAAGTCAAGATGTGAGTCGAGAGGATAAATTTTGTGGTACATATTGACACCCAACTGTTTGTACGCACTGATTCAGTTCTTCACAACATTAACGTGGTCAGCAGATTTATAATTTCCGATGAAAAATGCCGTTCGGATATTTTTTAAGTTTTATTCAATAAGTTTTGAAAGCTTATGTCAGTAATTACCTTCTTTATTTGTAGAGCAATGAACTCAACTTCTATCACATGTGCATGACTCAACTCTGGAAACTTGTTGCTTGAAAATTTTCAGGAGCCCCAGCTTGTACAGCGGTAGCATGAGACCTTTATCACGGTCGATGAACGGCACTCGCAGGACATCTATATTTCCTGGCTGCATTCTGTTTCTAATTGGCTAATTCTTTTTTATGTAGAGTGGCTTCTGATTTCTGTTTTTCAATCCGCAGATAATTCAGCAGTACTTGGTGTACCCCGTCTACATTTCCATGAAAATTGTGATAACATGAATCACCGTAGATGCACTATTTACACTCGTGATTGCGAATTTTACAAGTAGCGAAGTAGTTTCCTGTTTCTTCAAAATGGACAGAATATCCAACTTCGTCTGATGTATATTTGTTTTCATTGTGTAATAACATTGCTTTCAAACTTGTTTTAGATGTGTAGATGAACAGTCGCCACGCTTCAACGTTGTGTTCCACCCTTAGGCTTGACATCAGACCTCAACGAACGAACATCTGCCCACAGTGTCACTCATTACAATGAAATACATAAGTTCCTTGTGTCAGTGCCTAAAATGTGAAGTGGTTGGATTCTGTGCAAGCAGCTTGAATTTTTTAAGGCGTGAACAGAGAGGTTCAGCTCGACTTTTTGTTAGGACCAGGTTCCCTACGAGGTTACTAAGATCAGCATTTTCCATTACTCAACATTTTACTGAAATACTGTCAATCGGTAAAATTCTATATCTCTATCAGTCTATAAAAAGTGACGTTTCGATGTAACAAACATCATCTACAAATTGAAAAAATACAGGTCATTTTTATAGTCACATTGATAAAAATGTAAATCTAATACCTACCTAAGCTACATCAGACACGGTAAAAATGTGGAAAATCACAGAAAAAAAGTACTGGAGACAAAATTTATACCTTAGAATATACAATTAGAAGACTAGGGAACAACTTTGCACAGCGATGGATGTTTATGACACAAGAGGTATGGTGAAATGAAAGATCGAGAGGTTGCTTCAAACATCTGAGCTGCAATGCTATTGAACAATTTTGATCAAAAAAGTCATTTGTGTTTTTGTTGAGGACAGGTTTAAGTTTTTGGATATGTAATGATGCTAATGCTTGAATATGCCCTTTTTAAACAACATATACACTTTTGGTCATATAATATAGATCTTCATTCGAGGGCTTTTTTAATCAGAAATGATTAAAAATAGCACATTTGTGAGAAGTTAATCTTTGTTTCTGCCATCCTAGTCATGCCAATGTAAGATTTATAAAGAGACCTGTATTCTCTTCTGCCACATTTGAACTGGCATACTATGTACACTGGCCCTGTCTAGATCGTAAGCAATGAATATAGGAATAAAATTTTTTCCCGAAAGGTCACTAATTTTGCAATTGTTTAATACACACAGATTTCAGTTGACATGTCCGGATCTGCTGCCTTAACAAAAGTTTTGACAATGTTCTTAAAAACTTGTTCTTCAATTTTGTAATTCTTAGGTATTTGGTTTTCATGAGATATTTGAAATATGGCGAGGTGTATTAAATATGCGATTGTTGGTATTGCTCAAAATGCTGTTCTTGGAGTTACCAATAGTTTTATCAATAGGAGTATTAGGGAAATTGTTATTTACTGGCAACCGTATACCTCTTAGCTTTTCAGAAGGAAAATTTGCCCAGTTGCTGCACACTTTTTAAGCTCTGTTCACGTGAATATGTATAACATCATCTTTGTACACTTGCTGTGCATCGCAATCATAATTTATGGTTTCTATAACATGAGAAGGCCTGACGTACACTGATCTCGAAAAAGTACCCTGAGAAGTTTCAACCGAGACATCTAGAAATGGCAGCCTCCCACGCACACCCATCTCGCACACAAAACTCAACAACGAATTATCTGTCATCAAATTTGCTAACATCTCCTACTGCTTGCACCTTTTACTTCAATAAAAATATCATCTACGGATCTACAGTACAATATTGGCGTAGCAGGCATTGTGTTATTCACCAGGTTTCCCACGTAGGACATGTAGAAGTTGGCCAACGTGGGTTCTGAGGGGAACATTTAGTAAAGCCAGCTACCTGGCGGAACGAACTGCCATCAATTTGCCGGAAAGTGGCTTTAGCAGTGCAGATTCAAAGTAGTTCGTTTTAAAAGAAACGAGGAAACAGATTAGGTGGAGAAAGATCTTCATTATCGTATACGCATTCTAAAATTTTCTCAATCGTATCGGAAACAGGTACACTTGTAAACAAGGATTCTACATCTAATTTCTGCATCTGAAATTTTTTGTCACTAGCCATTTTTTTGCTGTGATTTTCAACATTTTTATCGCGTCTGATGTAGCTTAAGTATTGGATTTGTATTTGGATCCATACGGCTGTGAAAAATTTCTCTGCATATTTTACCCTGAGGATAATGTTTGTTCCACCAAAAAGTAGCTTTTTATTGGCTGACCGAGATATAGAATTTTAACGATTGACAGTGTTACAGTAAAATGTATTTTCCATTAAATGAATACAATTTTCGAAAGGGTAGTCGGGTCGGATACTTTGCCAGAATTTGAAAGGAAACTTCCTTATTGCGTTTCTACATTTTAAAGAATTCAAACAATTTAAACAGTTTAAACAATTCATTTACCAAAGGTAATACAGAGGTAGAATGTTTCTTAAGTCTAGTACAGTACAATGATCAAATTTGGGTATAGCTACCTGTGGGCCCGAATAAGTTCAGCAACTTCTAGGGCATCCTAACATCAACGTTATTCCAAGGTGTACAATAGTGTTTAACCTAATTCACTCAACCTAGCTTCACATTTGACTGATCATTGAAAACTTTAACTTGATTTTAGATGCTTCATTTTACAATGTAGTTCTTGTAGAAAAAATTTAACAGTATATTCGATAAATGATGTAAGAGCAGACTGAAGATCAGCGATTTAACAGTGGCAAATTACATTATTAGGGTTAAATTACCCGTAGGAGACAAGGTTTGACTTGGTGATCTTACACGACTAGTATTCTGATAGGAAGTGGGACTCAAGATTTCTTTTGAATACCTTGTAAGAATTACTTTCACGGATCTCCACAGGGAGTGAGTTCCAAGTTTAAGTTCTAACGAAGAGGATACTGTGTTGCGACCGGGCCTTTGAGTAATAAGGAAGCATGAATTTATCTCTATTCCGGGTTAAATGGTCGTGATGACCAGTTTGCTCAGTTAATAATTGTTTCAGGCTATTGTGGCCATCAATTGTTACTGTTTTGTAAATGAAATTACAAATGGAGATTTTGTATAGATCCGAAAGTTTAAGTATTCGTAAATTTTTGAATGAGTCATTAGTGTGAGCATCATATTCTTGATTCTTTACCGCTCTAATGGCTCTTTTTTTGCAGAGTATAAAGTATATTGGTTTTATTTTTATCAGTTCCGTGCCATGCTTCTATTCCGTATTGCAAATATGGTGAAATGAGCGTTCGGAAGAGCATTTGTAAGGGTGTTTCAGGCAGGAAATTTTTAACTTAATTTAGGATTTCGATGGATTTTAATAATTTTGAACTAGTATGAGCAATGTGCTCTTTGAAGGTCAGATGATTATCTATTACGATGCCCAGAAACTTACATGAGTTAGTTTCTTCGATTTCACCTTCGCCAATTTTGATGCGTGGGAGAGATTTTTCTTGTATGAGAATGTAATATATTTTGTTTCATCAATATTTAGGCTAATTTTGTTAACTTTAAGCCACAAAGAAACCTTATGGAGTTCATTATTTATACTCTCCGCAATCAGAGCGGGATTTTGGTTCGGAAGGACTGCAGAAAGCGTGCTGTCATCGGCAAAAGTATGAATTTGAAAAATGATGTAGATTAAATAACATCATTGATGAAAATCAGAAATAGGAGAGGCCCAAGGACAGAGCCTTATGGAACTCCATGGCTTATTGTCTGTGGGTCCGATTTTGCAGCGTCAGTGACAACGTATTGCTTCCGATTCGCTAGGTATGATCTGAACCAATCAGGGGCAACCCCTCAAATGCCACAACAGTGTAGTTTCGAGAGTAACATGTTATTGTACACACAATCGAATGCTTTTTTGCTTTTTTTTGAAAGTCAAGAAATACAGAGAAGGCAGGCTTTCCATCATCAATATTAGAATAAAGGTATTGTAAATGATTAAGTATAGCCTGTGTTAGTGATTTTTTAGAGCGAAAACCAAATTGTTTATCATAGAGAAATGATTTTTGTTCAAAATAGGAATACACTTCTTTATACAAAATTTTCTCGAATACTTTGCTAATAATTGATGGCACAGAGATAGGTCGATAATTGTCTATACAGTTTTTTTTCACCACTTTTAAAAATAGGGGTTACTCTGGTAACTTTGAGGGAGTTCGGGAAAATGCCGAAGATGAGAGACTGGTTAATAATACTAGATTTGAGGGTGGCTACAATATCAGCAATAACTTTAAGTACTTTAGCCGGGAACGTTTGTAACAAACTCGATTTATTTTTTAGGTTGTTTATGCACGCAATTACATCGGAAGAGTTGGTAGGCGTAAAGAAAAAAAAAATTGTGTTCACGAATATGATCCGTGTATTCCAGGTGATCTGTAGGTTCACTTGGAATACCGTCAGCTATAGTTTTTCCTACGTTTACGAAGAAATTGTTAAAAAGATTAGCAATCTCTTTCTTCTCATGGTATTTTAAATTGTCTTGAACAATTTATTCAATTTTTTTATCGGCGTTATTCGGTTTATAGCAAGAGTTAAGGAGGCGTTAAAATTTTTTAACGTTAGCTTTGAATTTAGCAAACTTGAGCGTAAAGTGTCTCTTTTTTGATACTCGTATCTGGTTTGTCACATAGTTTCTGAATCTGTCATATATTTCTTTAGATGTTCGCCCTTCGCAAAGAAGGGCTAGGTACGCTTGACGTTTCTTTATATTTATCACGATGCCTTCAGTGATCCAGGGCTGTTGTTCATTTTTCAATGTGACTGTGCGAGTTACAATTGGACAACACTGATTGGATGGGGTCATTTTAGTTTCAGTCAACTTTACTACTGCTTCATCAATGCTCGTTGCATTATTGTCTTGTTGAGAGATATGTAATGTTGGCATTAATTCTTCTAGAACGGTGCGCATTTCTCCTAAATTTGATTCGTTTACTTTACGATATGAGTAGGTTTCAGCTCGTGGCTTGGTGCAAGTGATATAGACATTTTTCTTAATAGGAAAAATAGGAAAAATGATCTGATAAGTCAGAAGTAAGTATTTCAGTTAGAAAATCAGTTGGGTCTGTCATGAAGATATTGTCAAGCAGCGTAGCAGATTCTGAGCAAATCCATGTAGGCTTTGTGATGATTGGAAGGAAGGATTTAGACTGAAAGACATTTAGGAAATTTGAGATTGGTTTACAGCTCTCATGTTTCAGTAGATCATAATTGAAGTCGCCGCAAATTATTTTGTCAATGTCTAAGGACCCGTTGAACAGTGACATAATATGATTGAGCTCATTCAGGAAGGAGACAGGACAGGCTGTGGGAGGCCCATATACTGTTCCAAGCATAATTCGTTTACCATTTCTAGTCAGTTCTACGAAAGTGACTCCATATGATCCCTATTCATGGTTGCACTTGCTATGAGTCTCGAGTCTACGTGCTTAGATATGTACGTACTGATGCCGCCTCCCCGCTTGTTACTGCGTAGTGAATGGTAACTATGATAATTTTCCATTCTAACCATGTCCTTAGTTGAGTCATCTAGCCAGCTTTCGGTGAAACTGATCACTTCGAAGTTATACTTCATTTCAGTAATAGGCCTTGCAGGCCTTGTTATAGGCCTCTTGGGGCCTTGCAGTGGCCGAGTGTACAGAGCGCTTGCGTTCTGTGCTTCCTGCAAGGGTTCGAGCCCTGTACGCAGCAGTAGGCGTGAAAAACGCTGACGCGGCAAATCAGGGTCGTTACCTGCAGTGTGGTCACTGTCCTCAAGGAATGTTACCTAGGCACTAAACGAGAGGAAAATAAGGCCTTAAAGCTCGGGCGTGACTAGGGGCCTGGGGAACCCCTATCATGTACATTCCCTGTAAGAGTATCATGTCAATGATACTCAGCCACTCTCCACTAAAAGAGAATAAGGCTTGGTATATACCAGTTATAGTACAGTGTGTCTCTTCCAATTTTGGATAGAGTGACATACAGTTCTAACACAGGAGCGAAAAATCACTGCGAGTTACTCGCTTAGTTTCGTTGAATATTGATATATTAGCATATTTGCGGTTATCAGTGTCGCTTTGGTTTGGATATAGTCTGTTCAAATGATTGAGATTCATCAACTGTATATTCTGTGTGTGCTGTGTATTAGTACTTTACAACTTTTAGGATCATGTGGAATTGGTCTAAAAATTTAGGGAATGTTTGGATACTTCACAGATGCACGAGTTTTATAAGAAAAATCGGTGAAATTTGCCAAAGAAGAATAACAGTGTAATGTTTACTTGACTCACGCCTTATCACAGGAGCTCTGAATGCCATATGATTGTTTTTCTTTGCCTTCTTTATCCAACCGCACACGTATAGCACGCACATGTCAACTAAGTGAACTGTGATGCCCAGAATTTTCCAGTATCCACCTTTGAACCATATATGGTTCATCGCTGTCACGCTGTTTTCAGAAATGGTGTAATCCTTCTGATGTAATTTGTCTGTTATAAGGCCCCACACATAGCTAAACAGAAATGATGAATTTATGCAGTATCTGAGCGCCGTAAGTTCGTCTAAAACTGAAAATAAAAAAATGAAATATATGTAATGAAATCTTTGAACTGTTTCAACTCATTGTTTTAGGTATAACTAATTTACAGACGACGATAACATTGTAGGACGTTGCATGAAAAATGACGAAACCCGTATTGGGGAAAAAATATGATGAACAGAGTTTTATCATTTATTCAAAACATGACGAAATAGAGGAAATTTTTTTAAAATTTAAAACAACATAAAAACTGAATTAGAAAAGTCAACACCACACGTCTATGGTGTTCATACGCTTGTTTATCGGTAATTATACGACAATCCACACACCTGTTTATTAGTGTTATTAAATGGAATAATAATACCCATTGAGTTTTTTTCCTTATGTTGCAAATCGTTTAATAAGATATTCAGTTCAACTTTCAAGTTACAATATGTTGAACTGTTGCCATGTAGGCAGAAAATTGTAGGTGAGGCTAAATTCGGTTAGCATGTTTTAGAATGTGCAACGATGGGATTGGTCGAGAAAAGTTATGTGAGACAATGATAGATTACTATAGATGAGATTAAAAAAGGTTTGGTTATTTTCGGCTCCAAAATATGCTCATTAATTTTTCGACATGTCCTGTCGAATTCATAACACTGACAATCTTGTTGAATTTCTTGCTTAGTTTTTGCGCTTGCCAACGTTCTATTTGCAGAGATAACAGGAGGAAAACTACAACATCCTATTTTTAGTAGCAACATGCAACAAAAGCTAACGTCTGTTTTTAGAAATAAACGTCAGACACGGCATAATTCTAATACCGTTCATGGGGCTGAAGTACTTCAGTACAGCTGAGTTTTATTCGTACTCGAGGCATTTCATCAGCTCCATTTATGGCTAAATGGGACCATATGGGTTTGTTCGATTCTACAGAGACATTTGCTGGATCACTGGCCACTTGCCGAATCTGAGCACAGTCACTGTGAATCATTGTGTCATTGTGAATCGGTACCCGAGTTGAACTAATAAACCAGCGTGACGTTAGTCGCTGGATTAGCGAGGCATCGATTGTGCTCAGATGTACTCTTGTCTCCTCCAGTGGTTTTAAGAGCAGGTACAGCAGTCGACGATAGGTATGCGCTTTAGATGAGGTAGTTTGATCATATCCGTGTGCAGATAGAAAGAACTGCAGGGGTTGGACGAAATAATGTTAACACCTTGGAAAATTAGCAAAGTAGATTTTAACATGGTTTAGGTCGGCCTTTTGCGGCAATTACAGCCTCAATTCTCCCTGGCATTGATTCATACAAATTGTGAATTGTTTCCGAAGGAATTTTAGCCCATTCTTCAGTTGAAACACCGTCAGTTCTTTTAGAGACGATGGCGGCAGAAATCGACTTATTACTTGAATCGGTAAAATCGATCATGAAAGCTGAATAATGTTGAGTCTGGGGATTGTGGTGGCCAGATGAGGTGCTCAACTTCATTAGATTGTTCCTCTTGCCATTCTTTAATAATTCTAGCTGTATGGATTGGGGCATTATCATCACGAAAGGTGGCGTTCCCCTCCGGAAACAGTTCCTGAACCATGGGATGAACTTTGTCGCACGAAATTCCTAAATAGCCTTGGCTGTTAATTTTCCATAAAGGGAAATCATTGGCCCGGCGGATTTCCAAAAAATAGCACCCCAGGTCATCACAGAACCCCCGCCATGTTTTGCGGTTGGGAGAAGGGAGTCTGGATTAAAGGCTTCTTACGGCTGTTTCTAAACGTACACTGAGCCGGAGGTCGGAAATAAGATAAACGATGATTTGTCAGAGAGAACCACATTTTTTCACTGCTCGATGGACCAATTCTGATGGTTTCTGCATCCTCTAAACCTTTCAAAACATTTGTCTTTGAGAGCAGAGGTTTTCTAACTGCAGTCCTTCCGTAGAACATAAATTTGTACAGCTCCCGACAAACAGCTTTTGTGGAAACTGGATTCTGCAGGTGTTTATTGAGGTCTGCAGCGATTATAAGAGCCGTGGTCTTGCGACCCTCTCTAACAATCAGATTTAGAATATCCGACGGTTTCTCTCAGACAACTTCGAATTACAGCCAGTCCTGTGCTTTGCTGAGGTTGTTTTTCCTTCTCTATCAAAGATAGTCATTGCTTTTGAGAGAGCACTTCTTGAAACATCAAGCATTCAGGCAGTTTCTGTTACACTAGCATCTGCCGTACGAGCACCAACAATTTGGCCTCTTTGAAACTCAGAAAGGTCTCCCATTTTATAAGGTTATAACAAAATCTTTCTTTTAGATATCTCTAAAAACAGTTAATTTAAGTAAACCATCAAATAGCTACTGCAATAAACAATAAAACAATAAAATATTTCAAGTTTTTATTGTTGATAACATATTCAAAGATTATGATTCCAAAATGTTAGGTGTTTCCATTATTTTCTCCAACCACTGTATGTTCGCACTTCAATTCATTTACAAAGAAGAAATTTTCTTTCTCATGTGTTATATAAATTCTTCGGTGTAAACGCAAGTTAGTTCAACAAGAAGCGCCTATGTAATTAACCGCTATTCGTTCCAACTTTGAGTAACTTAGTCAGGTTTGAATCCTACAGTTACTTCAGCAATATGTCCCTCCCTAAAAGGTTTGAATTGTCTCCAAAGATATATGTTTTCATGTGGAAAAAAATGAGGAAAAGAAAACAACAAAATGTCTTCTCGCACATTTTTTTCAAAATGAATATGAATAAAAAATGTTTTTTTAAATTAATGCTCATCATGATAAGTCGCCGTATTATCGAGAAAATAAAATTTAACGTAATACACTTCTAACATCAATGAAAATAAAATACTGGTCATATGCTTTCAAAATATCATCTGAACCAACATTTTCACGCTTAACATTTTTTTGGATCATTTTGCAAGTGAAGTTATAGAAAGATAAGCATATAAAATTTATTTCTAAATCAATTACATTGTTTAGAGGCAAAGCACTCCAAGAAAAAATGTAAATTTAATGCAGACTCACTCTCTGCAGCCGAGTGAAACCACACGGTCGCTAAGTGCCACAGCTCAGACAAACTGTGTTGCCGGTGAGCGAGTTTGGGACTCTTGCGGCGTTCGCCAAAATCTGATATTAAAGAAGATGCACCAACGCCAGGCCTCTTTCGTTCGGCCAGACCCCCTGGTATTTCCGTTACGCTTATGACGACTTTGCTGGTCATAAAAAGCACAAGCAACGAGTAGGGAGAACGTTCTTGTAAGTTCGGAAGAAATCTGTTACATGAATTGTTATTGATATGTCATAATTCGTTGAATTATCTAAGAGAAAAACGCACTCATTTAGCTCTTCCTAGCAAGAGAAGTTTGCGCCAATCGATTTAGTGTTTGTCAACCTTGAACCAACTTTTCGAAAAAATCACATTTTCACTTTTTTGAAAATATCAGACCGCGCTGCATGACAGGTACGTAGTGCAAGGTGAGAATCCAACGTGTAGGATATTTTATATAGATTAAAGTGGGACATATTATAGTGTGCACTTGAATTTAAGATCTGTTAACTAGCTTCAGGTTCCAATGGCAGTTACTTCCAGTCGACCAGGAACCCATTTTTTGTATTAGGGAAGGCGGGGTGATTTTCGTTAAATTTCCTCTTTTTCCTAGCACGAACAAGCACCGAGAGTGCACAACTGATAGAGGCACGTGGAGAAATGAAAAACTTGAAAGGTACAGCCACACACCCACGAGCATGCAAGCATGAGGATGATGACTGAGAATTTAATATTCATGGTTGTTTTTCAATAACCGTTTGAGTACTTTCGGCTTGTTATACCTAATGCATGTTTATTTAAACAAATTCTGTGTCTGGCCCTGTTAGTTCCCTCACTACGCTCTGGTTGGTATTTTTTCCTTTCCTCGAGATAGATGTTTGAAATAAGCTTTCTTTCTTGCAAGCCTCGTTCATGATCTTTATAACAGGCGACAAATTTGCGAGGATTTCCAAATCTATCAGCTAATACTTATTTTAAATATTATACAGTTAACGGTTCTTCTAGGTAATTCTATGTAGATCATGGACAGTGTAGTCCTCAAGCAATACGAGAGCACAAAGTCTTCGAGTTTATAGAAATAGCCAATCAATCCTGGCTTTGGTGTGAGCTCTCCTTTTGGGAAGACCTTCACTTGGAGCTAAAGCCAGCGTGGTTGCATCCATACAATTAAACTATCTCACCATGAATGTCGCACGGAAGGAAATCTTGAAAGCTATATTGCTTTTCAATTAAAATTTAGAAATTCTACTATCTCACAAAACAAAGATACCGAGGCATATACATAGGCTTCAGAAACAATGAAAGAAAGGAAGCGATATTTTGGACTGCGTCAAAAAGCACCGTCAACAAAGCAGAGTAGCCACTTTTCAAAAAGCACCCGGCCATAATGTGGGACAGAAACATGAGTGCATCGGCACTACGTTTGATCAATTGACAGCAACAGCTCGATGCGCTGCAATTACGATGCGCATTACTGCAATAATTGGGCTACAGAAGAACGCCAGTTCGTTGATTTTAAACGCTGACGTCCGAGCTCTCGAGAACTGGGTTAGAGCGTGTCGATTTTGCAGTCATATCTCATTGCAAACGAATCAGTAGGCACGATAAACGTTAATTCCGGTATATTGACGGGCATGATTTAAAAAATAAGAACGTGGTATGGAAGTGGGAAATAAGTGGATACTCAGCTTCAATTTATTAGCATGGGAACCTGATGCAAAAAGGTATTAAACAGCCTCTGTCGGCAGGCACAGTGGTCAAAAACTACTACAGTTATACTTCGATTTAAATTTTTTTCAGTAATACTTATTCACCCAAGATTCAAATGTCTAATTTAAAAAGAAATTGTTTGAGATGAGTACCATTGATAATTAGAACTAAAAAGAATATTGAACACAACTCTGATTAACATTCAGGAAATTTCGCAAAACATTTCGAAGCTGGAGATGTAGCGGAAGCACTCAAAGCATACAGTATATCAATGGATTGGTCATGAAGATTCAAAAGTGTGGAGTTGCTGCGAAAAAATTTCAATCGCAGACTATAAATTTGTACTCTCTTGTTAAACAATTTTCTATCCAGAAACGCCTTTGAAATTAAAAGAAATTCACCATGAGTTTCTCAATAGAAAAACTAACTGAGTAGAGTAATCTTTACTCAATTTTCAGCTTGTACTTCTAGCACTGCACTTCGGTGGCAGTAGAAACACACGTTACCAGAGGCGTCGTATAAGTTGGGATTCTAGTGTGAAATCTTTGCGAAGAAGAAAATTTTAAGTCATAGTCCAATCATAGAAATTACGCGAGAAGCGATGCACTGTGGCACACGGCTATTTTATTTACATATTCTTCATTTCATATGGCGAAATAATGCAAATGCACATACCCCGTGATCATCATGATCACGTGGAATATAGCACGTGGTATGTCGAAGTAGGTCATGCTAGCTCGTTCTCTCACACCAAGAACAGCAGCGTTCTTCAGGTGCATCAATACGTGTATTAGTTATCGCGAAGAGATCTGTTCTGTCTATGCTGCGTTAAACGATGACAGGCCGCCCTCGTTCTCCTGCTTTACTGCATGCTTTGTATTTAGTATGAAGCGATAGCTGAGCAAGCGTTAAAAGTCAGGGCGCAACTTGTGCCACTCATCAGGTTGCAGCTCAATGAGATGAACAAGCAGATAAGTATTAACATGTTGGTTAAATTCCTTTCTTTGAAATACAACCTAAACTGTTATATCCGCATTTGTTTGCCTGACAAAGCTTACAAAAATATCCATTCCTATAATTCAGTATGAGTTGAATAAAACCCAATAGAAATGTTTTGGGATTGAATACTCACTGTGCTGTAGTCAAGCTTCATGGTATAGACGGTGGTATTCGTGGTGGTATTGACGGTGGAGTCGGTGACCACCACCCACTCGTGAGGCGTTGACGCCGTCAGGGCGTAGCACAAGACATACACCGCTACCGTCAGCCATCGTGCCCGGCCAACAGTGCACATCATCTGATGATAAAAGTTACCAAATTGAGGTGACATATTTCGTTTTGAACAGCATTACAAAGAATTTGTAACCATACTCTCTGGTGGAATATTTATCATGAAGATTACCACTGTACACTAGATTTATTTTACATTTAGAGTTAATAACTTATTAAAATGTTCCGATCAGACCGTGACCACGCAGTCACAAGTAATTTTGGTGGAGAAAACGTTAGACTGATGCGATGAGAACGCGACATCCATTTCTTCTTCAACAATAACTATTGTCTGCGTTCGGTCAACAGGACGTATTATTTATTTGCAATCCACAAGTACTCATACTGCCTGCTATATGTTTTTTCACAGCACCAGCAGTGTCGTCTCAAAATGACCGGACCCTTAAAATAGCCTCGCCCCCTAATCTACCAAGCTCAGCTAGTGCGGAAATATGCGCTAGTGGAGCCACCATAGCAGCAGTGAACACCGCCGACAGGAAACGGACGAAGGCCAAGTCATTCTCCTGAGGCCTGCCAGTGCGCCATTAATAGCGCGGAATGAATGCCTCCACAGGCAAGGCGTGCTGGTCGAAATTGCACATCTGTCCACCACAACTGGTCGCCGCACACCGCTACTGGCGGCTTATGCTTCAGTCTGCTCCCAAAGTGCTTGTGCCGCTTGCTGTCGGCCTCATGTGTCACGAGATATACCGAAATGATGGAAAAGAGTTAAAAGTGCTTGAGCGCGCTTCAAAATCTCTCAGGACTACTTTTCCAGTAATGATGTTTCATAGTATTTGCCTTCATCATTTGTTTGCGTCAGCAGGCCTTTCAATAGGCTACAGCGAACATTGTTGTTTGGAGTAAAGACCGCCAAGTGAAGTGTTCCATCTGTCAGCAGTGGGCAAATTAGGAGTAAGTTCTGAATAGGTTCGACTGTCATCCCGAACTCACAAAATACGTTGCTCTCTGGGCTAGCAAGTGCTCTGCACGACGGCTTGCTTGCTTCCGCACCTCATCTTGACAAACACTCCGTAAGGTCAGTAAGAGCTTGCGGCAGGGAAGAAGTCAGTTACTTCAAAAAACCTAAAATTTTAGGATGCACAAACACCTTTTTAACAGCCGGTATAGGTATTAATGTTACACATTTCCACAATTAAAAAATGCTCGTAATTTTCGAAGAAAATTTAAAACTAGGAATAAATGGCAGCATAGACATCTTATGTTTCGGACAAAGTTTCTTTCAGGTACTAAATGAATCCAAATGGCTTGGATTTAAATTTCTGTCGTAAAATGGAGATTATTTCCCCCGAGCTCGGAGCAGTAAGTTCGGTGCGATTGAGACAAATTGGAGTATCGGGCAGGATCATTCAGAACGGAGAGTGATGAGACAGATGGCGTAGAGAATTGGAGGGGGGAGGAAGGCGGAAATCAATTCAGGTGGCATTAGTGCCAAATGCGCATCAGTGAATGATGATTCCATGAATAATTTAACGATTAATGTTTTTACCGTAAATTAGTATTGGTTGTTTTATACACACTGGTAAAAGAATGGTGTTAACTTGCAGTGATTGGGTGGTCGCTCATTTTAATCCATATGAAATTGAACACTGAATTTGATGATTCTTAAACAAATTCTGTGTCTTCTGAACTGAACTAAGCTATTATTCGTGCTCAGACGGAGAACATCAAGTATCCACAAAGTTGCTTATTTACATACTCTTTTATCCTAAAGAGCATTGGGAGAGAATAAAGTGCATTGCATCCCCTTTTAACTCAAGCACATTTTCTGCTTATAAATGAATGTATTGGGCCAAAATTTTGCAGGTCAACATACCTCGCCATTCTCTTCCGCTGCTTATCCTTTTCCTTTTATCGCTCCTCTGGCTTATAAAGAAAATAATTTAAAAAACTTGTGGACGTATTTTTTTGAAGTCACTCTTACGGCAGTGAGCAAATTCTATACCCGCGCAACCGCTGCATTAATGAACTTAAAAAATAATTTCAAAGACAGAACGTAGAAATTCAACAAATTGCACACATTATAAATTATTCCAACACCTGTATGAAATACCTACATCGACTATAACGATGCAACAATGTATCTGTCACAGGTTGTAATTTTTAGCGTCAATTTTTTATGGGAAGCTCGTCGGAAGGCTATTCTTTCATGATCATATCGAGCGACTTGCGTTAATTTGACCACGAACATGTCGTTACAGCTTTCAGCTAGTAGTTATTGCGCTCGCTGCTCTAGCTTCTGATTGAATGAATCATTGGATATTGACTTTTTGATTAATATGATCAGAAGCAGCGGAAAGCTTCATTGCTTTGCTGAATAACAAATCATGAGGGAATTGGTCTTCCCATAAGTCAGGTCTAAACTTAGCTTTCGATACGAGAAAAAAATCATCGGCATGACTTGAAAATGAATAGAAACATAGTGAAAAGGATTACGGTTCACTGAAATTCAAAACTGTCTTTGTACTGTTCACACGAAACAGTTTATTGCTTAGACCCTTTTTACATCTTTACCAGAGAAAATAAGAACCGCCGGCCATGTTCATACGATTCTTCTGAAATTAACTTGAAATCTGGAATAATTAGAGAGTAAATAGATATGAATGTGATCCCTGACTACTCAACAACTCCCAATCTTGACGGGAAAAGAAAAAATGATAAGTGTATATTATCTAATTTCATACACCTAGTGGTCCGAAAAAAAGTGCACTGCATTTTTACTTAGGCTAAATATTTTACTTATTTACATTTCCGAGCTCATTTGTTTCAGTAAAACTGAGTAGAAATGTTTACCAAATGTAAAGACCTGTAATGGATGCGTATAAAATTCTACATTTCTATTTACATCGGAAAAATGAAGACACGTGGAAAAAACCTGTCTGTATTTGATAAGCGACACATCATTGGGCTTTATCAAAGTGAAAAATAAACTTGAAACATCTGTACAGTCATCGGTAAAAGTAGAAAAACAATACAGAAAAAAATTAGACAAAGGAAATAACAGGGTAAAGTTGATTCATCTTGTGTAAATTGGGGAGGCTTGACACTCTGGATGACTGAGAAAGACTCTGTGTAGAAATTATCTAAGAAGCTGCGATCATAAGCAAATAATAGCTAGCGAGTTGTGTGCAGGCCCAAAAAGAATTCGTCAAAGGACAAGGCAAGAAAAATTTGTTTTTTTCGCTGATTTTTTAACAGAGCAAATATGCCCGCAGGCGACGCTTGAACGTTGTAAGATAAATTTGAAGCTGTTATTAACACCATGAAGGCAAAGCTTGATGAGATTAAAATTATATATCGAATCAAAAAGTGGGGCATAAAAATGTTTTACTGAAGGATCCCATCAAAATCAGGAAAAAATGCGGACCCTATTTCTTAATGCGCTTTACATTTAAACCATTTCAACCAAAGTGTAAACCGATTGATACCAGTTACTTTTAGATTTCATTTGGTTAGTTATTCTCTACTTTTAAATTGTTCCCTGAAACGTTCGTACCATTTTCAATCTTATAAGAGGAAAACATGTTAAAAATGAAGAAGCTAAAAATGACTTAGATGACGCATGATTATCTATGCATTGTGTGAACAAATTACTGAATTGGATATTCACTTCACGCATCAAAACATTTCCGGAGTTGATTCGTCACTTACAAAATTGATTTTGTCGTAAACAAAATTCAATTTTTCACAAACGAAATACAAGTTGCCACGAGCGGAATTAACTTTTTCAGATGTGGAGTTTAAATTGCCATTGCTTAAATCTCGACTATTTTCAGTGACATTTGAGTTGTAAATGAAATGACACTGATCATCACTGAACACTTGTTTGTATTTTTGTAAATTTTTGCAAAAAGTGGATTCATTTGCTTTTGCGTTGAGGCCAATTTCTGTTTGGTGGTTATTATTTGAATTGCTTGTGAAAAACGCATGGATGTTCTTATTTTATACAAACTCACATATGTATATAGGAATACCAGTACATAAAATATAAACGTTCGTGTGTGTTGGAAATATGTATGTGCAAAGAAAACATGTGTAGGCTCAATAGAATCAAGTGCTATTTCTTTTGTAACAAATTCAATTTTTATATTATCCTTCTAATTTTCTGCAGCAATCTCTTTCACTGCCATTGAAGTTTCATGCGGGAGAACTTATATTTGTGTGAAAATTGAATTTTAAATGGATGAGTACTTTGGGTTGAATTTTTAATTTCTAATTTTGTTTTGTAGATTTTCTGAGACTGTTAGGGGATTATTTTTCATTTTTCTTAGATGTCAGGCTATTGAAAATATTTTACAAATCTAGTGTAAGACAATTTGGTTAATTTTAACTTCACTCGGCAGTTAATATTTTACGATGAGAGTCTTAATTTTCAAAGCACATCATGAGAAAGTATTTTACGAGTAGAATACTGTTATCTACTTCTTACAATGTAGGGTTCATCACGTTTGCCACTATCCTAAGTATTGCATTTTAGTCTATTTTTTATAATTTCATTTATGAGGTTAGCTAACCACAGCTTATTTTGTTGGCATTTCCGTAGAGGCGCAATTAATGAGGAACTAATAAATATAACCTTCAGAGTGGAGTTGGCCGAAAAGTGTAAGTTAATTTTACAGCCCTATTGTTTTACATATGACTGTGATTTCTGTTCAAATGTAAGCGTAAGAGAAAATGGCATAGATATTTTTGGAAGTAAAATATTTTCAATAACCGAAAAAATCTGAGGTCATCGCACAGTGGAAGCTGCTGCCGTGAACTGCAGTGCTCTCATATGAGCAGTTCACTTCAGTAAGCCTAGACTGGACGCGTATTATTAAAACGGTAATTGAGTGGTGGCCACTAACGCGGCAGCGCAGTTCGTGCTGCTCAATGGAGGTCTCCGCCGCATTTCGAGCAATGGCTCGCGACCTCAGTACAGAACTGCGCCAAGAGCGGAAATCTCGTCAGTTACACTGGGCAACCACTCTCGCCCCACACTACTGACGCCTGCAGCAAACTTCGTCGAGTCTGCAGTAACGCTGCGCCGATTTGTAAGTGAGTTGAGCTGCTTCACGTCACAGGAGGCGTCTCGCCTCTCCCTCGAGCATTTGGATTCCAGCCAGAGACCCTCGTCACTGGACATCAGCCGAATTGAACGCTTCGGCCCATTTTAAAACTTTTCTGGCATATTAAAGTTCTTGAAGTTCTGATTTTTCATTCGGATGAAGTTACGACTGCACGTTGGTACTGGTATTATGGGTGATATTGTCTTTGTCATGATCAATTAGGCTACGCAAACGATCAGCTAGCGTCCTGATGTTAAACTTTGGAAATTCTTCAAAGGCTTGCTTAGATAGAGGCGTGGAACACGGGCTTGAAGTGTAATTGCATTGGTTCGTAGGGCATTTTGTGTCTTGTTACTTAATTTCCCTCATCGCATGTTGCGTAAATGTAATAGTGTAACAACAAAAAATTTCGCTCAAGTGTAGTATTTTGCTTACAGATAACCCTAACATCGAAGTACTTGTTTCTTCTAATAATTCTTATGCATTGTTTTTTCTCGACGGAATTTTTCTATCTAAGGCTCTTTTATAACTCAGGATCTTAAATAAAAAAGTTGTCATTACATAGTAAATAAGTGAAGGTTAGTGCTAGTGTGGTGTAGTGCAGTGTAGTTGTCTTGAAAGGCAAAAACTATTTCAAATTTAGAGCTCAAGGGAATCCTCAGCTTTTATTTTCACACAAGGTGAAAAATTAAGTAACAGTTTGCATCAATTTTGACAGGACAAATAATTTTTTGAGAACTTTCAACTCTATTTTCAGCATTCCTAATTTTGAATAATGAAACAACGGTTTTGCGGATAAAAACTTGAAAAACTTTCGTTGAAGACTTGAGAAGGGGGCAACTATAGTACTTAGGTCAACTATTGCACTAGCATTTAGATTAAAACGAATGAAATGTAGAGAACCATTTCAATTCAATCGGGTCATAGAACTGCTTTATCAATAGGTGTAACGTAAACCTCATGTCCAATAGCGAAAGTCACGTATTCGGCACGGGGAAATTTTGGTTGCCGTATATTCGTTGAAATTCACATAGTGAAGGCTTCACAGCTAGTAATGTTTCAGTCACAAAATCAGACTCTGAAAATTAATGTAAGTGATTCAGCAAACATAGCAGGTGTCCAAATATCATGACGGATGCAGTGAAAAAGTTTATCTAATATACAGAACTCAACATCATGTTTCAATTCAATTGTTAAACAAGAAGTAGCTAGCATAAGCCACGCCGCTTTTTATTGAGCGCAGCCTCAAGGTCAATTACTTTTAATTATTCGTACAACGAGCGCGCATCGTTAATTAACGGGAGCCAATCCCCGTGATTTTGTCCAGGCTGGTCGTATCAATTCTGCGCTAAATTAAAATTCCATAGAAGAATACAAAAGAAGCTAAAAGGTCTATTTAAAATCACCGCATCGGAAATTTAGTTTTACAATGTTTGATGAAGGAAATTTAGAAGTAAATGGCGACTTTTTCTTTAAGCGTACTTGAACGCATAAAATTTCAATAAAACTCTTTTCTGTTTCATGATAGGAGGAAAAGATTAGGCAATTTTTTTTAATGGAACAGAGCTTGATTATAAAGTCTCAACTCACTATCGGAGATGAAGGAATACGAATTGCAGATGTGGTCATCTAAATGGCTCTCTATGATCTGAAAAATTCGAACCACATTTTTAGATTCATATTATGATGATTCTATTTCTATCACTATAAATATATTACGAAAGCTTCATACAACTAGTGGCTTCTGCGCAAACGCACAACAATTCAGTAAAATACCGTGGCTTTTCACTTCTCATGGGAAGTAAATAATGTAGCTGCAGATGCTTTTGAATGCGAAAAATTGCTACCGCGCTGGTAAATGACGTTTCTAAATTGAGTGAATTTATTCTTTTCGGTGGGATACTATTAGATCTTCAACAATTTCATTTTCATATTTTGGGTACACCCGTATGCGTCATATGAAGTCATTCATCGACACATGTGACGAGCGCTAGTCCGCTATTCGCACGATCGAATGGTCCCTGTTCCTCCGATGGAATTCTCAAAGTTCCGGGCTCGCTGCTGGAGGAGCTGCATCCTCTCTCAAACCTCATCGGATACTCTCATGAAATTCATTATGGTGATATTGTTCTATTTGTGAAAGAGGGGGGAAGTATACTTGGAAATCTATTCAAGGGGAAATAACAATTAAAAAATATTAAAGTTTTCTCTGTATTTATTTTCAAAATCAATGAATTAAGAATTTTCATTGCTAATTTGTTCTATCAATCAATTGAACTCAACCATGTTACACTTACAGTACTTGCAAACGTTTGATATTTGTGGCTTCGTGAAGATCCTTTTGAGAGGTTGAGCAGAACTACAAATATCTAACTTATCAGGTTGTATCATAAGTCCTGTCCGTTTTCATGTTGTAACTTGTTTAAACTTGTTTTACAGAGGAAAGTATAAAGTTGTCATTTATTCTGCGAGACAATCACTCTATTGCGGTCTTTCAAAAACGTTGCAGTGAAATTCATTTAGATAATTAGCCATTTTTATCTTCAAGCCATCAATCAACAGGGAGCCGTCAACAGAACATATGAGAAACATAATGCTGTTTCAGTTTCACAAAGGATGTAATGAGTTAATAGCTGCAAAAAACATTCAAGAAGTGTATAGTCCAGAAGCAGTTACGGAACGGACACGCAGAAGATGGTTCGAAAAGTTTCGCATTGGGGATTACAGCCTTGAAGAAAGCATTCGAGAGAGCCGTCCTGTTGAATTTGATGCAACTCTATTGGAGGTAACCCTTGCAGCTAATCCTAAGTATCCACAAGGCATTTCATCTCAAAACTTCATGTGAGTGCAATGACAATTCAACGTCACTTCAAGAAGCTGGGAAAGAAACCCAAACTTGGGAGGTGGGTTCCTTATGACCTCTCTGCTGTTAATAGTCAGCAGAGCGTCAATGTCTATGCACCTTTGCATTCCCGCCAACTGCAAGAACATTATCTGAATAAAGTTTTACAGGAGAACAGAAGTGGATTATGCGCAGCAATTGTAAACGTCAAATCAATGGCTAGATCAACGGACAAAACCGTATCACAATCAAAACCAGGACTCCATCCGAAAAAAAATTTGCTGTGTGCTAAGTGGGATATCAGAGGAATCATTCACTACGAGCGTCTTGAAAACAACCAAAAAATCACTGCAGAACTGTTCAGTCAACAGTTGCAATGACTAAATAGCATTTTAAATGAGAAGCGTCCAGCTTTGTCAATCGAAAGGGCGTCACTTTTCAGCGAGACAATGTGGCGGGCGTAAATGCGCGTCCGCATAGGACACATTTCTTTGGACACAATTGAAACACTGAAATGTGAAACATTGATGCATCCGCCCTATTCTCCAGATAGTGTTCCTTCAGACTTCCATTTCTTTAGGATTCTAGACAATTGTTTAAGGGAAAAAACTTTGAGAGACAAAAACAACAATGGAAATGAATTGCAGGTCTTTTTTATTCAAAAACGAAAAATTTCTATGAATGAGGCATTAAAAAATTGGGTTGTAGGTGATCAGAAGTTGTTACTGACGATGGAGAACACTGTATGTTGTTGAGTAAGTGCATGTTACTTGATTCGTTTTTATTCTCATTATACTGGTAAAAACGGACAGAAACTATGAGATGAGATGATATTTCAAGCCTCTGGTTTAGTCGTACATCGATTTTCTGACCGGCATGTTTTTATTACGACGTACACATAGCTGGATTCAGTTTTTATAATGAATGTTACTGAAGTGTATTCGCATGAAAACTGCTAAATCGATGAATTTGAACACTTCACTGGTTCCAGCTTGGCAATGATGACCACTGTTTAGCCATCGTCAAGATAGGTCGACTGGCGTCTCTGTACTACGGAGGGAAAATAAGGCTTCCCTAGAATATACTGAGCTCTCATGAGATACTTGCGAAACGGACTTCTGTCACGATCAACAAATCTTTGTTTGCTTGTTAGCTCATAGCTTGTTTGCTTTAGCTCAATCGCTTTTCGCTGGATTCATTCGCTACTTAGCTGCAGCTTCTTCTTCACGCAGCAATCTGAAATTCCTAGATATACTGGAAACAATTCGCAGCAACAAAAAAATAAACTGTTGACAACTCTCAACTTAATAAATCAAAGTCAGCAAATCTGACATTCTCTCCGATCCCTGAACATCAGGAGGACTCCAACGGAATAACCAGCTTCAGAAATTCCGGCGTTATCAGTCAGCAAATCTGACGTTCTCTCCGATCCCTGGACCAAGAAGATTTTAACGAAATAACCAGGCTCAGAAAATACTGCTTTTATCGATCAACTAACTACCCTCAGGTATCCCTAAGACAGGGACATTCTCAAAAAGGTGGCGCCCGAACAAGGACCATCCACATTATCCCTCAACCACCTAACAAATCTTTACGCTGTTCGTCGCCTCTGGTTATATGATGGCTACTATGAAGAAAGAGCTGTTCTTGAAGAATGTCCACAAAGGCCCAGTGATCAGTGCCACCGTAATGCAGCGCAGCAACGCTATAGTTCATGAGCGTAGGCAGCATCTCCTCTGCCAAATAGTTTCATAGATCTCGTCGAAAAAAACATCTTCTACGGTGTTTCCTTTTGAAATTTAGATGAGTCCCGTAAAATGTGGATTTTGCAGTATTCAGTTTTTCCTGTTATAGAAAAGGATCTTAGAAAGTTTTTCGAATTTCAATGATAGTTAAGTTGCTGTGGGTTGAAGGAAGGTTAATTTACCTACAGCAACTTGAACGATGAATATTATTTTCAATCAAAGCTTTGGAGAAGCAGGTATTGCAATGCAATGGATTGCCACGGCGCCCTTACCGAAGCATCAAGAAGGGCACTTGACGAGGAAGAAGAGGGCATTAAACCCTCGATTGTACAGAGAGAAGCGGAAAAATTAGAGATGGAGGTACACAGAATGAGGAAATGGAAGATAGATGGAAATATTAAACAGGGAGTGCTTAAGCACTCCCTGTTTAATATTTACCTACTCTGCATTTGCCTGATCAACATGGGAAAATAAAGACTTACGAAAGATTTCACTGCTCTATTTAAATTTAAAAGAACACGTAATAAATGGCGATATCCAAGACACAAAGATGAACACGAAACAACATAAAAGAGAATACGCACTAATTAGATCATCACATCATGATTCGCCACCACTCTCTATTAATGAAGAGCTGCTATTAGCATCGTTTGCGAAATGCATTTTTCCAGTAATTGGACTCTTGTCGGCCGCATGTTTCTTGCACAGCCTCTGAGAAAACACTTTTTTTCACTTCCTATAATTACTTGTATTATTGCTGATTTCGCTGCCTTCTTTCACTGTTTATAGCCTTGACTCCGAAGCTTAATTAGATTTTGCTTCTTATCATTATTCGCAAGACGCAGCCTCTTCCAATCTCTCCTTCGCATGCCCTCGTGATGATGTCTGCCAACATTTTCCCTCCTGAAATGTTCCCAATGTATTGACATGTTCTTGGGCTCGATCTCGGCCTCAGCTTTCTTGGGTTCTCCTGGAGGTAACTCCTGCGTTTCATTTTATTCTCGTGCTGAATTTTCGCTGAGAGAGAAAGAGAGAGAGAGTTCGCTATCCACCTGAGGCAAAATATATTTATTTTAATTATGTGTTTCTCTATCTTTTAGTCCCCTGCGAAATCAATATTTAATTGATAAAATGCTAACAAAACTCAATTCCTTTCTTCAAAATTTTCACTGACATACGTTTGGTGTATATAACGACTGTAAGGAAATGACCAATTCCCGCACTACTAAAAACAGGAAATGAGAATTTCCTGACCGCTTCAACGAAGAAATGATTCCAGCCAATCATTTGAAATGATTGCCACTGCTGACTGGTTGGTTACAACATGTAATAATTGACTCCAAACTTCCTGGCGGTTGGGCAGCTGCAGCACCATCTTGCCGTCCTTCAGCTTCCTCTTCACAGTGCCTGACACGCCCGCTGCTAGCAAGTACCTGGCCAGGACCACCATTGTCACGTTGATCATTGATGAACGCAACCTTCACTATACTTACGAACTTAGGCCGGACAAGCTTCCTCAATGTATTTTTAATGCGCAAAATATTTTTTTGCTCTATTTACTCCCTAAATGAAATACTCGCCATATTTTTAATTAATTGCACACCTCCCGTTTGACCAATTCTGGTTTTACATGTTGTCATTTCGCTCGCGTCCACCCCTGACAAAGCTCCACTTAATACCCTTTGACTCACTTATACCTATCTGCCTTTTTTATACCCGCGCTCTAGTCGTCTACCCTCCTATGAGACTCCAAAATTCCTCCGCGTAATTATCCAGATTTTATTAGCAAATCATTAACCTTATTTCTTAATGTAGTATTCCCTTCAATTATCATTGAATTTACATCAATCATGGTTCTAAGTTCAGTTATATCCACAAGTCTAGACGAAGTTTATTCAAGGAATTACCTCTACTTTATCCCCGAGCTTGTGGAGACGCTTCCTCCAAATGACAGTCTACCCCCTCCGTTTCACACCCAAACGACGCCGCTGTCTTCGTGCGCTTTTTCGTTGTTTCGCTGTGTATCGTTACAGGATGATGCGATTGAATTAAGATAGATCAAAACGAACTTGTGTATGAGCATAATTCTTTTCATGATTATCATTAAAGATTTTCAAAAATGTAGTGGAATTTTTTGAGAACATCAGGGAATGTTTTTCTGACCATTAGGGCATATTTTCACGAATGTCAGGGCATGTTTTCGTAAAGAGAGGGAAATTTCTTTACGAACATCAGAGCATGTCTTTGTAATTATCAAAGCACTTTTTTATAAAAATAATGATTCGTTACACACCACTCGCCTGCTCTGAAAGGAAAGTATGAAAGAATTTATGAACAAAAATTTGTTTTTATTTAGGTCGTCGACTAAATGTGAAAAATTGAATCATTTCTCATTTTTTCTTGTACTCTTTTTGTAAATTAAATGTAGTTTGGTCACTGCCGTAGTTGGAAAAATTGAAAATACAAATAAAATTGTACTAGACATTGTCATTACATTCTCTCGGTATATTCGGTAGAAAACGAGGTCTAAAACCAGCTAGCTGTACCACCAGCTTCCCGTAGCTGGATCACCAATTTCCTGTAGCTGAATTACCAGCTTCCTGCAATTGGATTACAAGCTTGCTGAAGCTGGATCACCAGTTTCCTATAACTGGGTTACTATCTTCCAGTCTGGACCGCCGGTTTCGTGTCGCTGGATCATCAATCTCGTGGAAGTTAAAGACTTGTTACTCGTAGTTTGCTTTCAACTCCACGTGGGAGCTTGCCTTCTTCCTTTAGCAATGGTCCTTCAAATTGGTAATTTTACTCTGCCGATATAAGTGTTCTTTCTGAAATTTGGATTGCGATGAATATAACTTGGTACAAGCACCAAATTTAAAAGAAATTTTTCAAAAATGTTTCAATAGTTATAGTAGATGCACTCGATGTTTTTTACGAACTTAGGCCGGACCTCAGATTCAGCAAAACTTTGATTAACAAAGTATTAACTATTTTTCAATGTCCCTTAGATGTGTAGTCCTCAGTTTCTCTCGGATGGCAAAGGAGTTTTGTATATTGGTTGTTTACGGGCTCTATAGAAGATAAAAAGAAAAAATCGAACTAGCGAAATATTAATTTGTTATAAGTATCCATAATAGTAAATTTTCGCGATGGGTTTTGACTGAGCAAATTATAAAACGGCAGAAACACGTTTGCTTAAAATTGTTCTTTAACAGCTAATGCTTAATAAATTTGTCATACGTATAGGTTAGCAGAGCTCTGATCATTATTCCTGTGAATTCTAAGTTTTGATTGTACGAATGACAATTATTCAGGAGTGTTTATTTATCTCTTCCAAACAATTTCTTAGAAATAACAAAATTGCATCTAATTTTTTTTAATATATCGTCGTACAATTCCTATTTGATTCTCTGAAATAACCAAGTCAGCGTCCAGACAAACCTCACATAACGCGAAAATTTTCAAGGGGGTCAACCCAGGCCCCTTTCGGCCCGATGGGCTATTTTTTCTGTTAAAAAAGATCCTTAGGTGATGGATTATTGTGCCCTAAAATTTTATGGCGTTACGGACGCTAGAACGGACGCTTTTTTACATAAATAAGAACTGTAGACCATTATCGAATACTATAATAATGTTGTCTTTAATGC
The DNA here is from genome assembly GCA_014220935.1 of Platorchestia sp. MABIK. Taxonomy (NCBI): domain Eukaryota; kingdom Metazoa; phylum Arthropoda; class Malacostraca; order Amphipoda; family Talitridae; genus Platorchestia; species Platorchestia sp. MABIK. Next base: position 122,155 of record JACJUY010002685.1, read on the forward strand.
AAACCAATTTCTAACATCGTTTTCCACCGAAGTCTGAAAAATTCTACCGAACAATCTTCGCGTGTTGCAACAACAGCTTCATGATGAGTACTATAATAGTGAACAGAAAAATTTTGTGTAATTTATGAACGATATTTTGTGTATGTGATATTGTAATTCACAGGGAGAATATGAAAGTATGTATGCAGATTATTTGTAGATGAAAATAAAACCTGAAAGCAGCATCCAAGTACAAAAATTGACCATGATATAACACTTCAACAAAAAAATTATTTTGTTTTTTACCTCTCCTGAAAAGTTGTCCATTGTCAACATCCAAAAGAATAAAAGTTAGTGAGTTTTCATGCTAGGAAAAAACAAAGACAGCTTTTGAATCCTTAGAACATTTTTAACAAACTTATAGTGCTTGATTTCTCAATTTGTACATTCATTTTTCATCACAGTTTAAACTAAAAATTTTGATTCATTTCAGTTAGGGATCAATTATTTCACATGATAAGAAAACGAAAAGTTTTGAATTGAAAATTTGCCACTGTCAGTTTGTTCGCAATGTTACGAAGAGAAAACTCAATGACTTTTATTCCTTTGAAAAATCGCTAAAAATTTACCAAAAAACTAGTATTTTCAATTTTTCCAAAAAAAAAGGCCTAAATCTAAAAAGTTTCACGCACAAATTAGGTTTTATTCTCAAACATACAAATACTGGCCAAATTTCAGGCGAATCGAATCATAATTTAAAAATCTATAGGTTGACCTCTTTAACAATATAAACATATATCTTGGTCGTCTCAAACGAGTGTCTTGATTGAAGAAAACAAAGTCCCAAAGACTGTGCCATAAATATTGCATTTCCCTGGTTCTTCAGAAATTATTTCTGGGGATTTCATTGGCCAGAGCCTTTGTCTAATAAGGAGAAAATCTATCGAACAATATTGTGTTTTCGTGTTGACAGAGTTTCACTGCGAACAAGGTACCAAATAAAGCTGCTTAAAATGTTGCGTAGAATTTTTCACAGATCCACATTATACAAACACTAAAAGTGTACATAAGTATTACTGCATAATTATTTTCTGAAATAGGAAATAAAGAATTGTTAACCTGATTGAAAAAAAAACGAAGCATTTCACGTGATGGCTTACGAAATTCATTTTGACACGAGATGTCCTTAACAACTTCTGAGTTGTGTTAGAACTCCGAGCGTCTAATCCAACTGTCTCTGGACTTTTGTCATTCACTGGCCGAAGTGAAGATAATGAAACAGCTTGTTGAGATTCCAAGGAATGAGCTTAATGACGCTTACCCTAGCAGGCGCCTCAAACTTGAAAGGGACAATTTTTTCCCCAGTTCATTGAAGAATAATTGAAAAGGACGAATAATAATTTTTTCAACAGCAGGAAACACACGGCTACCGGCATTTAACAAATTTTCACACAAAATACTCTTTGAGCCGTATGTGGTGCATGCATGTGATGTGTTAGTCAGAGCCTAATGTGTTCATTTTTTGCTTAGATGACAATCATGGACTGACTGAAAAAGACTGCATACGAAGATGAGAGGTTGAAAATGAACTACCCAATTTTGCAAGTACATTCAACGTAATTTTGCTAACGAAAATGCATGTATCCACAACCCTATCACTTTTGCTGGAAGGTGAAACAGAGTGGAAATTAGGACCTATAGTAGCTATATCAGCAGCAACCAACATACCTTGTTGCCTCTGCTGTTTGTGACTCACTCTAAAATTTTTGAAAAGTTACCAGGTGAAAAGAGTTGAAAGCATTTGAAACAATAATCTAAAAAAAAGATGAGTCTCTTACAATTCTATTTAATAATTTTGCAACCCATCGTAAAGAAATGGATGACCATCAAAAGGAATCGCTCTTTGCCGCAATGAATTTGGCTTTAATAATTCCTTTCAATAAGCTTTACTCTCAGTCAGCGATAAATAGTGCAGTGTAATAAATATAAATAAATGGTCAAAAGTTTATTTACCGCAGGTGCACAGTAGTACAGTAATCGAGATGAAAATCCTTTTTACTTTTTGTATACCGATTACAAATTGAGTAAATGAATACGCAAATAGTGAAGCATTGATATATCGAACAGAGTGTTAGATTACTATATCAAAAAGTATCTAACACACTTACTAAACTAGTTTTGAAGCGTTATTAAATTGTCTCCGAACATTCCCCGTGGCTTGCTTTACAATTTTTTTTAGAACTTTCTAAAAAAAATTCTGTTTCGTCCATGTACAACAGCAGACCTCAGTCAATATCTAAAAGGTGCGTAAGAAAAAGGTCATCGTTCATCAGTCCATTTCTAACACACCGAAGACATGAAATTGTTCGAAAGGACCACAGAACTAATTGTTCGGGTACACAACAATGGTTTGAGCCACAGAAAACTTTTATCTGGCTTGAATCATCAATCTCAACCATTAGTGACACGATTTTCCGATTCACACTATATCAGTACACATGAGTTTACTACGGAATGTATTAAACTTGGTGTGGACTGATACAACTCTACGTTCCGTGTATCTAACTAAAATTTCAAACCATGGGGCTACACGTACAGTTCTTAAACTGAAGAATAACCCTCGAGTGATCCGATCTGAACTTCAAAGCGAGTTGGAAGCGATTGGGATAGGCAAAATATAATTTGAGCAGGTCTTAGGAACAAGGGATTTCATTTTTGTACACCAAGAAAGACACATTTGTTGATACCAGCCGGTGTTAGAAATCATTTGATACTTTTCAAGGAATATTTAGAGAAGCCTGCAAGTTTTTGCCATGCAGTGCTATGGTCTGACGAGACGAAGATTGAGTTATTTGGGCGGAATAGTGTAAGTAACGTTTGAGGCGAGAAAATCTCACCAAATAATCCTAATAATACCATTCCAACAGAGATGCTTGGGGGAAGCAGCATATGGCATGGGGCTGCTTCTCTTTTGCAAGTCCTGGTAATCTCCTCATTATTAAAAATAAATAAATGCTCAAATGTATTATGAGATTCTGTATGATAGAGAAATACGAGTATCTTGCTCTTTGCAGGCGACAGGAAGTTGCCCAGAGGATGCTCATCCTTTGGACAAGACGGCTATCCAAAGTATACTGTCTATGATACTGCAGTGTAGCTTCAGCAGAAAGAAAGAAAAGTTATGAGACGGGAAAGTCAGTCGCGAGATCTAAATCCAATTGGGAAAATATGGCCAGAATAGACGCTAAGGGCTCAAAAAGGTCCTAAAAACTTTACCGTTTTTAAAAAGAAAATATCAAGAAGAATGAGCTGGGATATCCACAAATGTTTGCATGAATCTTATGAGCAATTATTCCCAACAATTGAAAGTTATCCTAGCGATGCAAGGTCACATCACCAAATACTAAGGGTTTTTCATGAATGTATTGAGTACTTATTGAAACATTCTTTCGATATTTATGCCATAATTACTTTAGTTTGTGTTTTTCATACCAAATTCGTATTCAGCGTTCATAAATATAAAAGTTTTTAATTTTTAACAACAATGTTGTGGCATAACTATGGGAAATAAGTTTTTGTCGATGTATCAGATAATCATTGTACCCAATGTATGTATATTTTATCCATGCGAGACAGGAAGGGCAGTATGAACTGACGTTTCACAAAGAACGAAAGCGATTCTCAATTAAAGAGAACAGGTTATAGAAATATCAATTTTTTCACTTCCTTGTGTTCGTTTCCATTTTCCCTTATAACGGTTTGTATAGCAACTAGCGCAACACAACTTGTCACAGACCACAACTTAGATGAAAATACTCGTAATTTAGGTAACGGAGAGCCTTCCTTTTCAGATGTCGCACACCAGCACCTCAGTCAATTAGGTCAGGCACCGATGAGACTGAAAGAAATCTTTGTATTAAAGAACTTGTCGGAAATCTAAGGAAGCCGGATTCAAACATTGAGGTCATCTCAATGCCCTGTGTAACATACTAACCCGTTGATTTCTGTAGTGAACATGTATGTAGTTTTGTAATGATTTTCAGAGGGAAAAGCGTTGTAGAGTTGAATCTGAATTTTCTTTAGAGTAATGAGCCTATGATAAACAAACCTGGCTCAGCATTAATAGCTATCTGTTAATATTTGTCTTTACCTTAGCTGATGGGCCGGAAATCCCATCTCTCAAAGATTTGATCTCAGAACGGGCCGTGAGTTTTTATCGAGAGTTTCGGTCGTTTTCCTTTTTGGATGATTTTCTTCTCGCTAAGGCCGCATCATGTCCAAAATTGGAAGTGGCCTTTCTCGAGAAAACTGCAGGATGTACTCCTTAGCACGAAAACAATTGGACAACGACTGAAATTCAGTTAACTTGCAACCTAACCTAACAGTTTTAAGGAGAAGCCGGTTCTTCACATAATGTTAATTGGGTATCTTCAAACATTTTTCCACCGTCAAAAAAAGACATTGTCAAGGGAATGGAAAGACGTGGAAATTAAAAGGGGTTTTCTGGTTTAACTTTTTAAATGTATGTCGCCCGGTATTGTG